>VYXB01000718.1:52663-90293 GCA_013397135.1 Pachyramphus minor | reverse complement strand
GAGTTGGGGTTGTTTAGTCTGGAGAAGAGGAGGCTCAGGGGAAACCTCATCACTCTCTACAACTCCCTGAGAGGAGGCTGTAGCCAGGTGGGGATTGGTCTCTTCTCCCAGGCAATCAGCAGTAGGACAAGAGGGCACGGGCTTAAGCTCTGCCAGGGGAGGTTTAGGTTAGATATTAGAAAGAAATTCCTTACAGAGAGAGTGATCAGGCAGTGGAATGGCCCAGAGAGGTGGTGGATTCACCGTCCCTGGAGGTTTTCAAGATGAGGCTGGACTTGGCACCTGGTGCCATGATCTAGTGATAATGGATCAAGGATTGGATCTGATGATCTCAGAGGTCTCTTCCAACCCAGTTAATTCTATGATTCTATTCTATGATTCCTCTCTGTGACCTCAGGACATGATGTACTAAATGAAGAAAAGGAGTGTTGCAGAAGCTTCCACATGGTTAAGCTTCTGGCTTACACAGTCTGGTTTAGCAGGGGGACACAGGGGACACTTTCCTGATCGAGGAGAGACACCACCAGGTCCCACTTAGTGTTCTTCAAGTAAAAGGGAGGAAATAAAAGCTCATATATGGTAAAGAAATGGAAAAAACCAAAGTGCATCAGGTAAGGCTGTGAAAAACTGCACATGGAGATATAATGGACAGATAAGGCAAACATTTAATAGCAAGACAGCATTAAATTCTGTTACTAGAGTGTCCATAAATAAACCGGATAACTAAACTGCTATCAATAGTGCATTCAAGTTTAATTATTAATTAAAATTAATTAAGGTGTAGTTTTGCTCACGCTAATTTTGAAAGTTAAATGCTTGCTCAAAACTATGAATGATAATTGGGGAAAAAAAGTGGAAAAGTTGGATAACTTCCACAGTTAATGACAAACCTGCTGACAAATTATCAGGGAGAAAAACTGAATGAAAGAAAGCTGGCAAATGTTTATAGCAGCTACATTTCTAGGCTGTCACTGTCAGGTAGAGTAAAAGCAGCTACTTGAGTGTTTCAGTACCTGGCTGTTAAATCTAGGGTGGGGGATGTTCCGCCTTAAAGCTGGGTAAGTTTTTACTCCCATTCTATGGTTCTTTTATTACAATATTTTAATGGAAGTATTGTGGAAAGATATATAACAGACATTGAAAGGGCTTCTTTATCTGACAGTTCAGAAATGCTTTATGTGAAATGCAGCTCGTACAGTTTAATGTATTTTCTGGATGCAATATGTGAGTATTTAGGCAGGGCCTGAAGTGACTGTGATGCTTGTCAAGTCCTGTACAGGTTCCCACACGTGGCCTGTTCACCAGCTCTGTGCTGCTGCCAGGGGAGACAAATCTCAGATATTCATACTCGCTTCCCACTCCTGATTGCCTTGGGAAGGCGGCTGCCTTGGTGGGAAGGTATCCATGGCATAACCAGCCAGGTTCACAGTTTTGACAACTGGGAGATAGCAACAAGGGGCAATGCCACACACTATTCCTGTCTGGCTCTCTCAGTGTGACTTTCCATGGCTAAGAAAGGCAAATTCTGTCTTGGGTCAAAGTTTGAAAACTCTGACTGTTTAAAACACTTTTTTTTTTTTTCCCTCTTTTTCTCTGATTCCTGCCAACCTGTGTTTCCATGGCAATAGGAATGAAAATCTATTGGCAGCTTGTAGGCAGGCAGCAGATGACAGCTCTCAGTACCAGATTTCAGCAGTTGACTTTCAAATAACAGTTCAAAGAACCCACTGCAATAAAAAGCACCAAGATTTTAGTACAATATTGGCTCCTCCTGTATGTATTACTTTAAAATGGAGGGAAAGTGGCTTGAGGATAAAAATATTATTTAGAGAAATGTTTATGCCTCTCTCTTTTCAATGTGCACATTTTGGCTTCAGTCCTGCAATGTACACAGTGTGTGTAGATATAATTGTATATTTATATGCAATACAAATATGATAGTGTAATTTTTGATAATCCAAAAAGATATTTGGTATCTCCAAAAGCAAGATTAGGTAAAAACCAAAACCAAAACCAAACAAAAAAAAACTTGCAGAAGAGAAGAAACTCACAAAAATTTGGTGAGGAATCTAGGATTTCTTTTCTTGGGACTTATCAAATATAAAGGAAAATTCCAAGAAAGAAACCTCTGAAGGGAGAAGAAGTGATTTGGGGATTCTCTGAAGAGCTTGCCAGGCAGAAACACAGCTGTAAAGCCTTGTTAAAGAACAGATTTTCACTCGGCTTGTGAGTGTTCCAAGCCTGATCAGAAGCAACCACAGACACTGATCTTCTGGGTGCTAAACCTGCACACCCCTTGCAACTGCATTTGCTTCCAGCAATAAAGTTGCCCTTTTCCCCTCTGCCTAGTGTGGGACTTGCAACCAACTACCGGTTTGTAAATGTGATCAGGAGGAAAAACTCTTCTGCTGATTTGCTTTTTTTTCCTTACAGCACAGAGCTGGTGAAGCTATTTTTCATGTTATGAAAAAAAGAGCTGTAATTCAATGTCCTATCAGCACCGGCAATATTTATTTTAGCCAGAGCTGGAAAACTGAGTCAGCACCTGTTTGCATATTTTGTGATTTGTCCTTTATATGGAGTTTGTATGGTTTGCATACAAATTTCCTTGTGACATTCACTTCTTGAAGAGTGAAAACAAATTAATTTATGGTATTTAAACTAATTTCAATGATGTCAGTATTGCACAAGCCTTGTGGAAGCTTTGGGTTCATAGAGAAATTTCTAAGCTGTTTTCTTTCTCATCACTCTGTCATGAGTGCCTCCAAAAAGGTCAGACCATAAAATCGCTTCTCATGGAAGGCATTTAAAGCTGTGAATTGTTAATCCTAAACTCTTCTCTTTGCCTACAGGACTAAGAAAATTGTATGTGATGGAGTTCCTGCTGAATACAAATCAAAAGTCAGTGACTTGAAGTTGGATATTCAAGATCACTGACTTCTCTCGCTTGAATAACTATGAAAAATGATAATGTTTTAGACAAAACAACAAAATGAAAAATTTATCCAAAAGGAATAAAAATTAAAAAAAGGTCACTGTCACTGGCTAGATGACGCATTAAGATATTTCATTTTCTCTGGGTGACACTATTTTCTGTGGAATGCTCCTGCTTGAACATGTACTTACACAGCTCATTGTTCTTGACAAGAAAACATATTTTTTTCAAAGCCAAAGCTTTGCTAACACAGTTCCAGCTTCCAGCCCTTCTTGGCTGCATCCAGCTTTCTCAACCTACTTTCTGTCTTGGATAAAGAGAGTTAAAAAGAGAGTAAGTTTCTCCTCTATGCAAAAATGTGTATCCCAATACCCAGTGTTTCTTGGGAAAAAAATACATGTATGAAACGTCTCTTTTCACCTCTTGCCCTCAAAGTAAAAGGCATTTAATTTGAATTTGAACTTCCATGCATCCCAATTGTCTTGATTGAGCAGCATGAGGATTTCATGCGTAGTTACAGAATGTCATCTTGCTTCTGTTGGAAAACAGTCTTGCCAGTTGTACTCCTGGCCTGAGTGTCCTGAGTGTCTTATCTAGAAATAAAATGTAGGGTCAGGAGGCTTCTGTGAAATTCTGGCTATTCCTTTATCTGTTTTCTGTATAAGCATAACATATTTAGTGAGTCCCAAAACACCCAAGATTAACAGAGGAAGTAAATTTTCAGGAATGCTTGAGCAAAGGGAAGGTAAAGATGTCATTTATAGATGGCAAAGTGTGTGTTCCAAAGGCCAGAATAAAAGCAATTACAGAATTGTTTACAAATGAGGTCCAGTTCCCCTATTGTGCCAGTCTTGGCTAGAACACTCTATATCCTAAGCCAAATATTGAGCATTATGGGAACTGGAACAATTCTTAAAAGTTTTGGCTTCAAGCAGAGTCTAAGAGTTAGAACACTATTTTTAGCCTTGCACATGACTATAGGTTTTCTTCAAGGCCCTTTTTTGTTCCAGGCATTAGTAGATTTAGCTCTCCGAGGAATATTACTGCTCCTTTGCTCAGGGCAGCCCATTGCCTACATTATGATTCCTTGGAATTAGCTTGAAAGGAAAGAGTGTCTTGTCCATACAAAGAGAAATCTTTTTGTCATAGCTGTCATGCTATGACAAAATGCTATGCATTCCCCTGTCATGGGAACCATTCCCCACAAAGATGCATAGCTCTGGGAGATGCTGCTGACTGGACATCAAAAGAGGAGGTAACCAAGTTTATTATCTGTTAAGTTCTTGCTGAACTTCCATCCACCTGCAGTGTCAGGGACATCATGCTGAGATGTATTTTCTCCCATAAAATTGTGTTCCAATTTCTTTAAAGGTAGACAATATATTTTGTCTGCATTTCTGGGAACTTGGCACACTAACACATGTAGTATTGTCATGGGTTTACCAGGGCTTAATTTTTTTCAAACTCCCCCCTCCACACGATTCCTGTAAGTTGAGAGAGGTTTTATACAGACCAAAGAGAGGCTTGATGTAAGGGGTATAATACTAAGATTTATTACTAGTAAGATAAAAACTAAAGGAATATGCTACAACAATTCTAATTAAGCTTGCTTATCTTATGAAGGGAATGTTAGGATATTATTTATGTAATTTGGTTGGTCTCAAGTCCCGCAATCTCTATTCCTCTGCCCTGGGAAGGTAAAGGAGGGGGGAAGGCCCCCACAGTGGGCATGGGCGTTTGGCTGGGTGCCAGATCCAAACCATCATAGGTATTTCCAAAAGTATCTCTCTCCCCCCTGTGTCAGTCCAGGAGGNAGGGGATACTTGTCACACCATGGTCTGCACCACAGTCACAGGGGATAATGGCTTTGAGTCCTTTTCCCTGTTCCTGTAGCCACGGCTACAGGGAATGGCTTTGAGTCCTTCCTCTGCTGTGTGGAGGTCCCTTCCCACAGAAGACAGTCTTAAATAGACCTGTCCTTGTGGGTCCACCCAGGACAACAGCTCTTTTGTTCTCTGCTGTCCTTTAGGGAAACAAATGAGGTGCCAAGGGGTCTTTTGCACCCCAGTAATCTCCTACAGGCAGCAGGGGGTTGCAACTTTCAGTCTTTTCCCTGCTGGAGGGAGAGAGGGGGGCACCCTATGCCTTGGCTCTTCTCTCCTGCTAGACTGACCTTGAAGCTGCTGGTTATCTCCTGGTTATCTCCTCTGCTCTCCGCCGAGCTGGAATTCTTCTTGCAGCATGTTTCAGGCGGGCAGTTTCTCTCAAGATGTTGTTTCCTCTGCTCTGTTACCTGTCCCCAGCTGGAGAGACTTCAATGCCATGCCTGCCGCTGGCCCAAGATCGGGGGGAGAGAGGCCTGGCCCCCACTTGGGGTCTGCTGCCTCCCTCCTACTCCATGGCTTCTTAATTTCTTCTGAGCAATCCCCTTCTCTTCCTTTTTCTTAAATATGTCATTAGCAGAGGTGTTACTAAAACCTTTGATTGGCTTTGTGCCAGAAATCCACCTGGACCTGACTATTTCAGTTCAGGGGGGCTGGTAAACCTACAACAAGTATGTTGAGCTCACTAATTCCAATTGCTTTGGAGAACCTAATAATTAAAAACCCCTCGATTCATTACAGTGATGGCAACTGAAAATCTAATAGGGTGTTGCAAGGTAGCCTTAAACAACCCAAATACAGTAGTGATGGGATTAAAGACACAGGAAGCACTGCCAAACCTGTAAGGATGATGTTGGGAAACTATGTCTAAAGCTGAATGTGTAGTAAAGGATATTGTTTCTGATACCTGTCTTGATGTTATAATTTGCTCCTAGTAATATGAGAAGTGTAGATACCGAATAACTGTGACATGCTAAGCTCATCATAATTTGTTAATGTCCAATGTCCCTCATTAGAACATCAGAAAATTTCCATGAAAAAGAAATTAAGAGAAGGAAAAAAGCTTTTTTTAATAATGAAGCTTGTTGAAGTCAGAAAAATATTCTCTCATCAGCCACCAGTTATTTGTGGTTTGCCTCCTGTTGGGTACCTGTTGTGGCTGCACCTAATAAATACTAAAGCATGAAAATTTCTACACCCCACTGACACCCTCCTAAGCTCCAGGTTTCATCCAGATCTACCTTTCCACTGAATCCTGATTAGTTATTTACAGATGCCACAATTTTAATCTCTGCTTTTGTCTAAGGAGGCACTAAAATAAACTATATAAATGAGAGGCCCAATCTCAAAGTATTTGTGAAAAAGGGTGTCTAAAACTTTCATATCTTTGGGCAATGGAGGAGTTTCTCTGAGCAACTTAAGTGCTACAGTTTAAATTCCTTGTCTCCTGTGGCTGGTAATGTAAAGAGTAGGAGAGAGAACACTCCATAGGCTCAGACCTGGACATAGAAGGAGATGTTTTCCTAAGAAACCAAGCCTTTGATTTTTTTTGTGGTGAAATATTTAGCCTCCAGCTAATCTGCTAAACCAGAACAAGCTTTCAACATGAGTTTCCTTTCTTTATATTAAGGGCATGTTTATAATACGAGATTTTTCTTTGTGAGGAAGTAGCTAAAATCTTTAATATGCTGAAAATCTTTACAAACAAGATGGTTGTATATGTACCAAAGTACTGTATGAATAAAATATCTAATTTTATATTAATATACAAACTCTTAACAGAGATATATAATGTTTAGGGTTTTTTAGGATCTTTCAGTCTATTTTTTTGTTGTTAGTTTGGCTGTGGTTGTGGTTTTTTGGCTTTTTTTTGAGGGGGGTTATGAGTTTGTAATGAGAGTCGATCTTTTGATGGTTTAGAAAATAATGGAACATATTGAAAGAATGCTGGTGGTTTGCAGTGTAATTTTGTATTTATTTAAGGATTTTTATTTAAATAATATTTAAATATTGACAACAACAATGGAAAATAGAAGATAAAGTAGGGCAAGAAAAGCAAAGGGAGAGTCTGGGTCTGTTGTCATTAATTTCCATAGGCCAGCCAGTTAATTGAAATGTGAAAGTTTATGTTAGTGAAGTACAGCCCCAGAGTTCAGTGACTTTATTACTTCTGTAATAATCTGAATTGTAACTCTCTGCTGAGAGTCAGTTAAAATTTTCAGCATTTAATGGCCCTTTGAATTAAATCACAATATCTGAAAAGGGGTACTTGTGTGTTTGGCCACATATGCATATCTCCTTATGGATATTTATATTCATTTTCTTTTTCTTTCTAAAGAAGGAAAAAACTGAAAGCCATGTGAAATTATGTGAAATAGTAAGCCTTAACATTGTGCATCAGGACTTTCAGGAAACTAAATATATATAATATCTATTTAAAGAGTAAACTTGCCTCTTTTATGTCTCTGGTTCCGTTGAACAGCAAAAGAAACCTGAAGCATATAAAAAATCAGAGGTAAAAATGCAATTCTGTGGCGTGCAAGGAAATAATTTTTGTATGTGTGTTTTACAGAATTTACAGAATTGGAACAACGATGCCTTTAAGATGACAGCTATTCATACATATTCAAGCGAGGTAGGGCAGGGATGCAGGATACATTAATTTCAGGCTGAATTAAGGAATCTTGTTTATTATTCCAATCCCCAATTTCAAACTCCGTCATGAATTAGGAAAACACTAGTTTTTACAAAAATCCACTGAATCTTTATTTTTCTTTTTTCAGATAGCTTCCAAGTGGTGTACACCAGGGCTGCTGTGACCACATGAAGAGAATTATTCCTAATAATGGGGAAAATATATTTATGACCCAAAAATGCCAATTTGCAATAAAGTAGCCATTGTAATAGCAGGTTTTCATGAAAGACTGAAAACAGATGATATTAAACATACATATAATTCAGCCAAATACACTATCACTTCTATATCTCCTGGAAGACTTACAATGCTTTAAAAGTACAATTCTATTCCAAATTATTCACACTTAGAGAAGTTGTGCATGATAATAGCGAGAACATTTCATTACTCTGTTCATGAGCTGTTATCATTCTGAATTAAAGAAATAGAGATCTTTCAGGTTATTGGTATGACAAATGTATTTATTTTCCATGGATTTATGAAATCTAGGGTTAGGCTTTACAATAGATTTTGGCACTAAGTTTTTGGAACAAGAAAATTCAGGACTTTACCACCAAAGTGCTTACAAATATATTCATTCTTTCTTCCTTAAAATAAAAATAGTGAGCTATCTCTTAGGTTTTAAATATTGGAGACTGCTGTATTATACTCACAGTCTGGCATGGAAAACATGAAATTGGTCATTAGTAGGCTCAGGATGAGGATACTGAATTGGAAAAACAAGTGTAGCTCCCCTGCACTGACCTGGAGCGCTGGAAGTTCTCTGTCAGCCTCGTTATCAGGTACCATGTCAGGTGAGAATTACTTCTCTGGAAGCTGATAAAGAGACTTAAGGGACATTCAGTCCTCTTAATTGGTGCCAGTGGCAAACGAAGCAAAGGAATGAAAGTCCTGAAAATTATGATATTGTATATAAAATGAAATTACTGTCTCAAGGAGAAGTCTGTATTACAGATTTGGCTGGACCACCCTACTCTGCAAGCCAAATCTGGCTTACAAATAAGCAACTAAATTAATTTTAAAGAGTGTCTCAATACATCAGACCATTGTCTGCTATCCTGAAAGTCAATTATGCCTCCACTATAATGTGTGTTTCTGTTTCACATCCTACATGTGAGTCCTCTCAACTGTATTTTTGTCTAACAACTTCAGCACAAATACATACAGAAGAATTTTTCTTCTGTCTTTCTGGAAGACTGTGATGCTCTTAGTCCTCCTGCCCTTGCAATATCCAATGTACATAAAAGAATTAGCCCCAGAGATACTCTGCCAAACGTGCTGTCTAATTTAAACCAGAGTACTTCAGGCTTTGTGCCTTTCCTTTTAGATTTGGCCAATGATAAATTGTCTCTTTCAGATTCTCGCCCAGCTATTTTTCTCCTCTGGCACATATTTAATTTTCTCAGTAAAAAAATAAAAGCTTGTAGACTAGTAAAACTTGGCTTTTGAGTTTAAAGGACTTGTCAGTCTTTACAAGAACCAAAATATGAGAAGAAATACCAAGACAAATCCATCTCAAATCTCTTGATGACTTGGGTCCCACCTTAAGAATTTATTTCTGGTTTTGTTACTGTAGTATTTGAAGTAAGTTCAAAGTGTTAAATGGTCAAAATGTTTTTGGTCAAGATTTCTGTCCTGCAGTTTGGAAAGGATTGCTACAGAAAAAGCTGTTGTGGCTCTGCAAGTAAAAGAAACAGAGAAACTCCCCTGGGGTGTCTGTTCTGGAGGGCACAATAACCTTGAGGAGGGAAGAGGAGACAAAGGAGGGGTTGAAAAAAAAATAATCTCCCTTTTTGATTAACGGTAATTTCTTGCACATTCAAATTAAAAAATAAAAATATTTTTTTCTGAAACACTGCATAAAATGCTTTCTGTCAGTATTCTGATTACTGACTTCAGAATATGTTTTTAAAATAACTAATGTAACTAATATGAAACTAATCCTTTGCCCCTATCCTCTCTCTTTTCCAACTAAGTTTTCTTTTGAAATGTTTCCAAATGAAGCAGGTGTGACTTTATATTCTAAATTTCTTTAGCTTTCACTAGTTCTGGGGTTTTATTCAGAAGGTCTTATCTTAAACAAAAATCTCTACAATCTGATTCATAAAAAGAACTTCTTTCCCCTCTCTGATCATGGGCTTCACCCACTGCTGGCTCCAGTGTCTGTTAGGAACCACAAGCACAATCTCTGAGAAAATTTTGTCTGAACTACTTAACAGAGACCATTAACTGGCTGTAAAAATGTAAGAACAGCAACAGACTTAGGACCTGAAGATTATTAGGAAGCTCTTGCATACAGAGCTACACAGACAAAACAAGTTGACAGATAAATAAGATAAATTGGGGCAAGACATGTATTGAAAGTTACAAGAAAATTCCACACAGAACGTGTTGACCGTAAAGTTTCAGTGAGTTTTCATTGCAGAAACAAGGAGATGCAGATTTGGAAGGTGCTGAGCACTGGTAATTCCAGTGTTAATGGTTGGACTGCACAGCCCAGACTAAGACTGTGCCTGTTGTTTCCTAAGTTGTCAGACCTTAAATATGAGGCATTTATTCTGAATTTGGAGCCCACTGATCACTATGATTAAAAAAAAAAAATTAAAAAAAATCAAGATGACCTTTAAATACCTAAATAGGTATTTAAATCCCACATTTAAAATACTATATTCTGCCAGGGAATAAAATAAAACTTATATTTTATTTGCTTGTGCAGTTACTCTTTTTTGTTTTCTCATAGAAAAACGTGGACTTTAAGGACTGTCAGAGGGTGGAACAGGTGTGGAAGGCTTAGTTTTAGTTCAAAATGAAATGTCTAATAGATAATCCTTGGTTTTAAGGTATTGCTCACCTATAGAAAAGAGTTTATGTTCTGATTCAAATATTTGTTCTATTTAAATACACTAAGGGTGTACAGGATTTATTTTGGGAGCATGTGAATATTCTAAAACAATTAACTGAAAATTCTACATGAAATTATTTCCATAATAATGAGTTTGAGTTCTTGTTAATTCTGACATAATTCACAAACAAGGGTAAAGATTTTTCACAGTTCTCACAGTTAGATCATAGATGTATCTAAGTCAAATCATGCCCATATTCATAATAAAATGCTTCCCCCCTCCCAAGATATACCATAAAACTGCTTTTTCTATAATTCCACTGCTGCAACCAAAGTTCTGACTATGCCCAAGATTGCTGAGCATTTCAGGTGAATCATACAAAGGGTAAAAGAGAACAGAAGTGACATTTTCCAAGGCAGTGCTTTCCAAATCTGTGAAGTAATGAAAGCAGTTATTTTGGTTGTGAAGTGAGGAGAACATATTGCTAGTTATTACTGAAACCTAAAAGGAATTAGTTTGTGTCCAGTGAGTATCTTTTATCAACCTGTTTGCTGATAGAAAGTGTAATTTGCCTTTTCCTTAGATTATTAACAAAGGCTGCCCACACATCCACCACTGCCTTCCCACTATTTTTTTTTCAACTGGTTCTTATCAATATATGTCTTTCAAAAAATGTTTTACTTGATCTTTTGCTCAAGTATTGTGTACAGATTGAATTGCAGGGAGGAATTATATATTCCACATATGTTGTGGAAATGTGCCATTTTCTTCAAAATAGAAAAGTATTTATAATTCATTTACATTGTCCATAGACTTAAACTAGAACTAGAAATGCGAGGAAGAAAAGCCTGCACTCTTTGCATGCAGTATAAATGTAAATTTTCTTCCTACAGTTTATGAATGTATGTTCATATACATTTCAACAAACTTGGTCTTTGAAGCCTTTGTCAACACCAAATGACTGCCATGTAATAAATAAGAGAAGGTCACAAATGTCAACTTAAAATACCTGAGGATAACAAGCACAATATTAGTTATGGGACGTACTGAGCCAGAAGCAACTCTTGTTGCTAATTGAGAGGTGTGACTGTTGAGGAAAGCTCTTGTGGTTAATACAGCCCCAGGTGTAGATTTCTAATTGCAAGGAGTAAAAACATCTTGCCACTGACAAAAACTACCTTTAAAGATCCTCACAGCTCTGTACAGGTATAGATATCTTGAATTTTGCCACAGTTGATTTTACAAAAATCAACAGTAAACTTAGATTTTAATTACCCTCATTTAAGGAGCAAGAAATAGACTCGCCTGACTGAAAATTCCTCTGAATTCTACCTATGTAATCACAGCTGCCAGGACTCTTGAATATGTTCACCGTCTCCCTTTATTTGTTAAAATGTCTTTTGTTCAAATAATTCTACTTTTTCATCTGTATTCTCTATAGGTTCTCACTGCTAAAGTTTTGGGTCCTAATGGGGGATGGATTTTGTACTTTATTCATTCTGGGCAATACCTTGAAATATAACTGAATTGAGGTATTAACTCTTACGAGGTTATCCTGAAGCTCAGGTTGACTGGGAAAGTGACTGATTTTTGCAGCAGCTTTATGAATCTCTTGAGGTTTTCCTAGCATTTTTAAGAACATCCTTTAGAGCCAGAAGAAGCCATTTTCCTGATATAGAGCTGGAACTTCTAAAGAGATACTAAAATGGCATCAGTGCAACTCCTGCCACCACAGCAGAGATCTGCATGAATAACACTGTCAGGTCCAGCCCTACTTGAATTTATAAATATAACCACAAGTGCACAAAGCCAGCTCCAGGTCTAAATCTAGAAGGGGGATTCAGGGGTCAAATAAAGAGACAAGCTGACACAGGAAAAGAGGGAAACCTATGCCACACAAAGTAACTAGGAAACAATAGCCTCCTTCCCAATCAATGCCATACAGCAGCAGAAGAATGAACGAGGAATTTCTGCAGCATTAATCATGCTTTTCCCCCTCAAGGGAACTCCTCATTCAAGCATTGACCCCTTGTCTGGCATCCTGTGAAGCGTGATTTTGTTAATTAAATACCAGCCTCTTCAATGTGCTGGGCTTTTCAAATTAGCCTATTAGTCGTTTAACACAATTAGATGAATTAAAGCCAGCATCCCTGCTTGAATTAAGACTGTGCTTGTTCTTTCTTTACAGCCCCTTTTGTTTCAGGAAACACCTATTTCCTGGCTGTTTTAACATAATGTGTTGACCTGACACTACAAAGGCTGTCCTGGCTCCTCTGCCCGAACTCTGCCTTTCTGACTCAGGGCGGATAATCCTTCCCTGCCTACACTAAATCCCTTCAACTACAGTAAACTGTTCCTCTTGAGCCAAGTCTTACTGTATAGAGCTGAAGTGGCAGAATGAAATCCTTGCTAGAATCATGCTGTACAAATATTCACCACATGGAGTTTTGGTGGGTGAGATTATTGGCTTATTTCAGTGAAATTTTTGTTCCGCCAGATTTCCTGAAGAAGTCATTACCTAAAGGGCCCTTAGCAGCCAGCACTCATTATTAGTGGAAGTAGTCTCCAAGAGAGGATATAGATATTTGGAAAGTTAATGCTGAAAAAGGAAAAAGTGTTTTGTTTTAATTTTGTCTTAGAAAGAAAAACCCACAATCAAAATAAACCTCTAAATAACCCTTCGGATGTGATAGGTTAATGTTCTTCTGTCACCCTGCTATCTGAATTATTTGAATGTGTAGGCAGGATGTGGGGAGCTGTGGGTGGTTGCATGTGATGTAACTCAAGGAAATATCCTTTGAAGAGGCTTTGAATATGCAGCAACTAGAATTTTAAAACTGACAGATTTTGCACAGCAATTCTTGGCAGCTTGAGTGTGATAAATAAGCGGGCTAAGACTTGAAATGAGCTTTTTTTTTAGATTAAATTTATATCAATACAGATACTGCCATTTTATCCATGTCCACTGAAAATACTCTTCTTTAAAAATTTGTAAGATTATAAAATTAAAGTCTTCTAAAATCCTGAAGTTGCTTGTATGGAAATTGATGGAATAGCTTGCAGAAGACAAGTAAACAATTAGTAATAAGGGATTTTATGAAAGGGAAATAACCTCCTCATGTCTCTTATCAAACACAGTACTTAGAGATAACTGCACAAAATTTTTACTGATGTTCCTCTTTACCGTGGCAGAGACTTTCATCAAAAAAACTTTCAGTTTGCCCAGCTGGACCTCAGAGCTGGATCTGTTGGTTCAGGGCTGGTTTTGGACAAGTGCAGCTACAAAAACAATCCCAGTTAAGCTGCTTTGCAGAGACCAAGTAGAAAAACCCATCTGAATTTTTAGAGTGCAAGGTAAGACTGAGCTGCAGCACTTCACTCTTCACTGGACTCTTCACTTGTTTCCCTAAACATGAAATGCTAAAATCATCAATTACTCTAACATGTGGTTGCATCTTAAAAGAGCAGATCAAGGTCAAAGTATAAAATGTATAAATATATAAGGTCAAACATATATAAATGCGATTCAAAGACTTTTTTCCTTAGATTCCCCCTAAAATTTTCTTGTAGTGACCATTTTTGAGAATTGATGTCACAGAAAACTGGAGGGTTTTACTGTGGATTGCTGAAATGGTATGAAAATCTTACTACATTTTATCTTCCATTTTATCTTAACTCCAGAAGTTATGACTGAACTAAGTTTAAATCCTGTACCCCATAGGCCTGTTATCTTCTATCAAGTTATACCACAGAAAAATAAATTCTATAATCTTCATTTTGTTTTATATTGTACATTATACTTATGAGCTAACTCATTGCAAAGTTGTTTTCCCTTAAGTTCAAAACATTGAAAATACAGGGTCTGACTCCCTCCACCTCCCTCCCTTCCATATATAGGCATATATGGATAGATACACTATCCATGATATACAGATACACTGCCATGAAAAAAAAAATACTGTTTTTTGGTTTTTTTATGATAGGAAATAATTATGCTTCAGGGTTTTCTAAATTTTTAGGTGCTCTATAATCCAAAAATTGGGAACTGGTCATCAGTAATATCCTTATAATCCAAGAGATAATGTGAAGAGTAACTGCTGCTACCTGGACTAATGTTCTCTCAGCAAACACTGGCTTCAGCATAACTTAAACCACACTTAGGAGTTAGGTGGGATGGTTGAGAAGTGGCCTACTCTTAGATGATTTTGATTTTCTTTAGGGTTTTTTTTCTGTAAATTTGCATAACTCAGCTGAAAGTCCACATTCTTCAGCTTCCTACAGGCCACAGTTCTTCCATCAGACCACAGTTACGATTCACAATTATTTCTAATTCTCACAGGAATAGAGAATGCATTGTAATAGCCTCAAAAATCAAGAGCAGAAGTAGTTCTCCCCATTGAATGGGGGCATAAAATAAACGTTGATCCTGTATAAATTTCAGAAATTAAGATTCCAAATTTTGTCTGAAAACAGGTTCTCATGTATTTTCCAATGGAAAAGCAGGAAAGTTTTTGTTGACACCCCAATTCTAATTCTATCAGCCTTCCTAAAATGGTGTCTTTGTATTAAATTTTCTATTCATCTGATTAATTAAAGGTTATTTCATATTTCATCAAATTTTATTATTATAGTGTATAATTGAAAGCTCCATAAATCTAATGCAAGTGAGCTCTGTAATGCTGGCTTTGAACTACAGAAGAGATTTTGCTGATGTCCTGTGGATATGAGTTGAAGGTTTTTTTCTTATTTCTAGGTTTATACATAGATTTTTTTTTTCCCCTGAGAAGACCTTCAGAAACGTGACTTTCTGAAATGTGACTTCCCTTTTTTAGTCCACTTTTTTACTCTTTCCAAATAATCTGCAACTTGATTTTCCTATAGCACCCTCTACATACAGTGTAATCTGTTAGAGGTGCAGAGTATCTGATTCAGTCATGCTGACAGTATTTTCTTGCTAAAGATTTTTGTCATCAACTGTAGAAACATCTAAATGGAAAGTGCAACACCAAACAGTGACAATGACAGGAGCATAAAACATACAGACAAATCTATGATAACAATAGCTTCCTATATTTCAAGCATTAAAATCAAACACCTAAAACTCCCAAATACTAAAAATATGAGAGGGCAGTAAAAAGGGAATATGGGGTAAATAGAGGAGAACTAAAACACAGTAAAGTTGCAAAAGTCATGTTTATGAACAGTTTTCTGTTATGAATGGTAAAGCCCATTCCTATTGGTATGAGATGCTGTTGTACAATAAGAAAAAACTGTCAGCTTTACTTGCAGTGAGTAGGAAAGACATCCTTAAAAATTGGGCAAATATTTTTATGTGTGTTTTTAAAAGCCCCACAATCCTATGTATTCTACTGATCTGTAACATATATATCACAAATTAAGATGAATAAATCATTACATTAATGTCATCCTTTTAGAGATCAGCTCAGAAGAAAGTCAGGAGATAAAAGGTTAGAATATATAATATTGTTGAGAATGTTATTATTTTGACAAATATTTCACTAACAGAAATCAAGAAAAATTAAAGTAATATATACTATGAGTATATTAAATAGAAAATATGAATTATGCATTAGTCTCAAGGGTTTTCTGATCCCCTGATTTGAATTTTAAATATGCAGTGAGACTAATAAACATCAAAGGCTATACATGTATAGAAATCTTTTTTGAAATGTTCTTGTTATATTTTGAGACAAGAATATTTTCCTTCTGTGAATTATCTCTGATAAACCCCCAGGAAAGCATCACTGAGAAGTAAAATAATTTGCATGAGACAACAAAACATGAAAGATCAGGGTGTAGAAGGAAATTTGTATCAAATTTTTTTCCTTCTCCTTTTCTAAACACTTTTCCATCTATGCTTGTCCAAGAATGAAAAATTGGGGGCATTTTTAATACTAAAATGAGAGCTGTGAGAAATTTCTAAGAAGTGCCAGGAGCTGCTAAGAGCACTAGGAGCTGCCTTTGCATCTTAGGGTTTTATTAAGAGTTGAGGATTTCAGTAATATAGAAACAAACAAAAAACCAATGCTGTAGTAGCTAAGGTAAGCATTTCCTAGGAATGAGACTTGCACAGTCAGCAAATTAGTTACCCAGAATAAGGAGTATTAGTAGGAATATACTGCATGATAATCTAATTTCCTGACTGTTACCTGTTAGGTTTGTGTATCAGTAATGAGAACCTACAGCAGCTGAATGATGCTTTTCCTTTGCAAGGCCTTGGGAGAGCATCAGATTTATCATTCTTGTGACAACAGGCATGAGGTAATCATGGAGTGCTGTGCTGCTTTGGTTTTAGTAAAACCAAGACAGAAAGTCAAAAAAAGATGTGGTTTAGCTGCCAGCAAAGCTGTTCTAAACCCCCATTTTCCTGGCTGGCATAGGTGATGGACTGTACATGCACCATCACTGAAGGACAGCAGAAGACAGACCAGTGACATGGAAGAAATTAAATTCAAACATGAATTTTCACTGGAGTTATGTGTGTCCAGACAGTTCTTCTGGTCATTTTTCTTATTGCTGAGAGACGGTTTAAAATCTTCAGACATCTGAAGAGCTGCCTTGTCTTTTGGGTGACAAATGAGATCATCTTGACTGTTGAGGGCAATAATTGTCCCTACTTTTCTATGAATCTTTGGACAAGGCGCAGTGAAGCCCGTGTTTCTGCAATGTGCAGCTCCAAACTGCTTGTGAAAGCTCATCCCTCCTGTGCCAGTCACAGTTAAAAGGGAAAACAACACAAGGTTTCAGACATACAACAGCTCCAAGAACTTCCTTGCTCTCCTGTTCATCAAATTGGCGTGTTACAGTCCTTCCCCACCTTACCACACAGGATTTTTATGGAACTTCCATCTACTGACTTTGTGGACAGAAGCAAAGCCTTACATTTGTTACATTAAAAAAAGTAATTAAAAATTAGAGACAATGCTCCAAAGATGCTCAAAGTGTAGTGGTCTCAAAAAAAAATAATCAGATGTTATTTACATTTTTAATGTCTGACTGTTTTAAAGGCAATTTCCTAATTTTAAAAAGCCCAGTTTTTGATTCTGAATTGTTCAGGACTGATGTCATACCACTCTCATTATATCTTCTTGCTGGATCATCCCATCTGTGACATACACTTGTGTGTAACTACAATAAGAGGCTTTGTAATAAGGCTTTGTACTTAATTCCATTTCTTTTTTTCTTTTTTTTACTTTTTTTCTAAATTTTACTCACACAGGCACACAGGAATGCACATCTGCTTGTATTGAAGTAATCAGAAAACTTAGGAAGTTTACAATTAGGTGGCTGATTCTTTTTTCTCCTACAATGGGGAAAATAACTTTCATACAATGATCTTTAACTTGTTTTTTTTATGTCATGGATTTCAAAAGGTGAAAAACTAAGCTCAAAACCAGTGAATAAATCCATACACGAGAGAAATCAAAACTCATTGTTATTCAGTCATTCTCTTCATCAAATCTCTTGTTATTAATACAGGTAACTATCTACAGTACATCTGGCATTATGTTTCCCTGAAAGTTCCCTTTATTTTTATGCCCACCACTTTTTTCTCCTTCTCTCTTTCTCTTTTTTTGGGAACATGGGTTTATTGTGTTACCTGCTTTTATGATTCTTTGCTTGATTTTCTTCACTTTTTTTTTTTTTTTTGGTCCCTTTAGCAGATGTTTCTCTCTTATGCCCAAATTCTGGTTGCTTCTCCTTTCCATTTTTCATTTGTTTTCTATCTCTCCTGCTGGCAGACAGATGGGGAACTGGCTGCTTGGCACTGAAAATGTTATGGAGAGGTTCAGTTCCCAGCCCACTATGAGAACAGGCTGTTCCTGTGATATTTCTTTGCAAATAGAAGGAGAATGCTCAGTGGTACCAAATGGTACCTTCTCGGACTGCTCTATTTTCATGACATTCTGAAAAGTCCTCCAAGAACTTTGTAGAAAAATTGGATGTAGGACTGACAGCCTGGAATTGAGCCCTTTTGTCTTCCACACAATTACTGGTGCCATGTACCAAGTTCTTGATCTATTCAACATTTTTCTTTTTGGGTGATGCATTGGAAGACAAATGTGAAAGAATAACTAGTTTGGACTCTTCCAGTGTAAGCCTGGAGTTCTCAAAACACAAAGTGTTCTTTCTGTCAAGAAGTGTTGAACTGGAACACTATGTAAGCATGAATCAGAGGCTGATCTCACACCTGGCTTTTATCTGAGCAGCCTGGCACTCCAGTCATACATTAACATCATTCTCCTCAGAAACATATCACGGAAAACTCCTTTAAAATGACAGATAGAGGATTTTTTTTCTTTTTTATTAAAGTTCACATGATTTTGATTTGAAAACTAAAATAAAACTGTTCCAAAATAATTGTTCCATTTGATTTCTCCAACTGAAGACACACTTTAGAGGACACAGATAGTCCTCAGCTGGGAGGAATGCCTTGCCTGCTCTTTCATTGAAATACAGGTTGGGAATTTTAGCCAAACCACAATGAAAAGAAGGAATCTACAAACAGCACCACACTGGCTGGTTTTTATATGCAGCTTTAACCTTCTGGCTGAGAATGAAGCACTGGCTTCATATGACCTCCAAAAAGGTGAAGTTCATTAAGTTAAAAACCTTTAGTTCCAATAGACTGCACTGCTCTGCAGCCAGGGATCACCTTTTTATTTGTATTTCCTTTAATCATTCAGTGATACCTCTGCCTAGGATGGGCTTTGAAATGCTGAGTTCTGAATTTAATTTGTTAAAATAATTGGTTGATTTGGGAAATAAGAAAGGAGAACTTGTGATCTTGTGTCTTACGACACCTTGAACTTGTCATATTTACAATTGTCATATATGCACTTTCAGTCATTTTGAAAGCAGTATTGTGAGACAACACTTTGAGGCAGATTTGTGCTGGGAAACAGATTCCTTGCTTCTGTCTGCTGCAGAAAATGAGTTTGGACAGACCTGGATAGATACAAGTCACAAAGAGTTGGCATTCAGACTCTGAAACATCTTTTGTTCTCTTTGCAAACACTGCCAATTATCTTAAGTTCTCTGTAATTTTGGACACAAAAGTTTGACTGGAAAACAGCATCCTAAATTCCTTAGGAAATCTGTTTTATTTTCCTGACACTTGAGTTTTGTGCCTTTATTTGATAAAAAAAATAAATATATTGTGTCTAAGTTTTTTCAGGGGCTTAGTCTTTGTGTTTATGTTTTTGGAAGGTGTGGATGGAAAGGCAGAAAGGCTGTTTTTGCCAAAAAAAATCCTTTTAAATTCTAAATGTTCAGGATCTAAGCACACAAAAAACACCATAGCTGGACTTTTTGTCTCTATGCAATATTAATCTATTCTACCTTTTGTTAAATTGGATACCAGGACTACAAAATCTTGGAGATGATCTTGAGAGCTATGTATTGTGACTTACCTAATTACATTTTAGTATAGAGAGTAGTAGAGAGTGGGCCATCATATTTATTTTGGTGAAGAATCCTACAGAAGATGCTGTATGATGTTCTCTATTTGTTATATTTTCTTTTTAAACAGTTCAACCAATAAAGGAAAAGCAAGAAGGATAGAATCTACTAAGGGAACAGTCTAAAATCAGGAGAGAAAGAATATTTAGTGCTAAAACTGCGCAAAAGTAATGTTTTATCATATTTATAGTTAGTTATGAAAATACAATGTCATAATCCCTAAAACTTGTATGTGCTGTTTCAATAGTTGACTTTGTGCATTGATTTAAAGGATGATGAGGCAGATAGATAAAAAATGTTTCCAGTATCAAGGAGCCCTTCCTTCTTCTGTTTGAAATGACCCTGAGAGTGGTCTAGTGAACTAGTATTGAATTACCTAAACAATTTTTTAAGGTTTTTAGCCATGTCAGAGTTTGAAATGATTATTGAGTGATTTAAAATACTGAGGTGGCTGCTAATGGGCTAAGAGCTTTTCATGTCTAGGGTGTTGATACCATGCACTTCTACTTTATAGCTAATAGACATAAATATAGTGAAATAAAGTTTGTATAAAATTTTTAGTCTTGATTGTTCTAGTCTAAAAGTGTCCCCAAAACCCAAACCCACCCTCTCTCCTACTGGCTGATATTCCTTAACTACTAGTTCCTTATTTGAAGTTAGAAAGGGCTTATACTATCTCATTTTTCATTATATGTTTCTTGATACCAATATGCATCTTAAGGAATTTGCACTGTTTAGTTTTTTGCCTCTGCATTTTTCAGGGTTTGTGATTAAATCCAGTAGGAAGGTAGTTTATTCATTTAGCTCAATTTTAAGAGTGGCTGGACTTTTCCTGGCTATTAATTTACTTAATTTCAATGCATTTGCTCTTAAAAATAATACATTACAGACAGCTAAAGCCAAAATGAACACATATATTTAAGTACCCTTTGGCATGGTTTGTACAACCTAAAAATGAAAGTCCTTTACTGTGAACCTTATGAACTATGGCATTATGCTGGAAGTTGAGTTTGGTGGCCTTTGTACAAGTGTTTAATCATTTTGTTACTTTAAAAATGTGTAATGGGGAGGAACAGTTAAGTGTTGGTGATTCATTCTTTTGAGTAAATTGCTTTTGAATAAGGCAAAGCATCAAAATGCTGCAGTTTAAATTATTGCTTTGATTACCTAATAAAGCAGTTTGCACTTTTTGGTGGGAAGGCATTAATCTCCAAATACAGGGGTCAAATGTGCTGACTGGTATAACTCATTATGCAGGAAAGGTCTAGTGGTGCTGTCTGGGAGAACACACCATGGTTCACTTTGCAATACAATGTTCCCAAAGTCCAGGTGAAGTTAACATCAAAAACAGAAGCCATTTAGGGGCATGATTCCTATGCTTTGCTGGGCAATGGTAGCCCATGGTCTTGCCATTGTTAAGCTTAAACAACGAGGTCAAGTTGTATCTTCCTTTTCTACTGCTGCTCTAAACTCCCTGGAGAGACCCTTGTGTTCACTTTGGTCGTGTTTAGAAGGTTGTTATTTTCAATTCTGCAAGCTGAACATCAAACTTGCATTAAAGAGTGTCATAAAAGCCCTCAAAACAACAACTAGTGTGTGCCTCCTCACCCCACATGCAAGGCTGAGTAGTCATTGTACCACTGCCAAGTTAACTTCTGATTTATTTTTTGTGTGTTCCTAGTTTAGGTCCATCACCATTGATACAAAACCTTTAACTTGCTTAGGAGCAAACTTTGTTTTTTTCACAGAGGTCCTTGCCCATGGAATCCAATCTGATCCACTGAATTAATCTGGAACTAATAAAACTGATCCATGTGGCTTACAGACTTTGGAAAAGCTGAGGCTTTCATGCCAAAAATATACTGTGCAGACATAATATAAGATAGTTACTGCTTCCCTAATGAATTCATTCTTTGAAAAATAAGAATTACTTATTTGGAAAAAGAAGAAAACCAGTGTAAAACTTCCATTATTTCCAGCACTTCCATTATAAGAGGCATTATTTCCAGCAAACTGTAACATAAGCACATATAAAACATTATCACTCAAAATCCCTGAAATACCTAGAGGTTTCAGCAGTGTTTCAGATGGTCAAAAAGACCTCAGGGTCCAGTCCTAACCAATTCTTGAGCCTTTGCACTGCTTAAATCCTACTGATTTAAGGAAGACAAGAAATTAGCCACTAAAGGCTAAGGAGCTGATAGATTTCATCAGCCAGCTTGGAGCAGGCGGACAATATTATGGATAACTTAAAATCAAGAAATCCTTCAAACATAAGCAACTTCCTCTTGTGGTTGTATCTAATCCATCTGTATCCATCTATGTTACACAAAAATAATTTTGCTATTAAGTTTCAGTATTTCTATACTAAATTTAGAGAAAAAAACCTTGCTCCCATTTTCATGTGCTTTCTTATTATTTTATCCGTGTAATACACTAGACAGACAATAAACCAGAAAAAGTTTCTGGCATCATAGAGCCTTTGGATAGATCTTTTTGCACCTCAGCCTGCAAAGTCTGGGGCTTAATCATCACTAAAATTTGCTGACCATTTCATATTTTTCCGGGGACTAAAGGGAAAACAAACCACTTTATTATATCTGCTTGAAAAGCATATACACACTTTCTTCTAAGGATATCTCTCTCTCCTTGTTTTAGGCTATGGCATGAAGGAAAATAGAATAAATAAAACTTCACCAGACAATAGCACAGCTCATGGTGTCCGTTCAGTTGTGAAAGAACAACACAACCTCCTTTCTAGTGCAGGAGACTGAGCTTCCCTTCACTGCTGGAAAAAAACACATTTTGGGTTTACAGCATGCAAAAGAGTTTACATGTTTTATCATAACTCCACCCAAATTTGCTCCATAATCAAGAATGCATTAATAGAACGATTTCAGTTGGAAAAACCGTGTAAGATCATCAAATCCAACCATTAATCCAGCACTTCAAGTCCACCACTAAGCCCTCAAGCTGCATTCCTTGCCATCAGGCCAGGAGATCAAGTCAGGTAACAGAGAACCCCTGGCTCTGTACAACGTGATTTGCTATGACACGTGTGGCAGGATAGCCCACCCTGAACAGACCTGCAATCCACCAGACTTCCAATACACATCCTTTTTTTGAAACAGGATTTGACAGATAAGCTACTCTTCCAGCTTGTAAATCTGTGACTACCAGTCCATCACTTTATAACTATAAAAGCCCAGTCCAAACTTCTATATGGCAGATTCTTCCACATTCTTCCACCTTGAAGTGTGGAGCTTCTCCTGTGAAGTAGGGATGCCTCTTCATGGTAACTCTCAATACAAAAAGAGAGATCTGCCTGCTATCCCTCATGGTGAATTATATCAATCTCTACTTAATGGTTGTTTCTTTTGCCAGTTTTGATACAATTGCTTTAATAAAATTGCTTTGTTACTCTGTTATTTTGTTATACAATACCCTACTAGTGGATTTTAAGCTTTTACACTGTATAGTAAATAATTCTGATTAAGATCTTTTATCTGATCATTTGTAATAATAAATTATTAATTTTATATAAATATTCTCATTTTGCCAACAATTAAAACCTGTGAGATAAAAGTGGTGCAATCACACATCTTTAATTCCTTAAATTTAAGCTTTGGACATAATCCCATGCTAAGATTGGATTCAGCTGCACCCAGACTCCTCTCTGAGAAGGGATTTAAAAAGCAAGGGAGTCCTTTCTGCGCCTCAGGACTCAACAGGGGTTTTTTTAATAAATATTATCTAAGCTTTCCACTCTCACCTGTGACAACATGAGATTAAACTGCCATCCTTTCTCCTTCAGAGCTGGACATAAGGAGATGGAGGTGTGCTCTGCTTTGCAGGCAATTAGCTGGTTTCCCATTCAGCTTCCACATCACTGTGATATTTAGGGGGCAGCCTGCTCTGCCTGTGCTCTGGCAGACTCTGGTGGACCCTGCCTGTGCTCTGTGCCACCGAGGGCTAAATGGCCTCATGATTGTGATGCCACAAGCTATCTAATATATTTGGAGCCTATTAACTTGTCTTTGTCAGAACTAGAAGCTCCACAGTTCCCAGCTGCCCCAGAGTTCAAGTGAACACATAATCATCTGTGAAGCAGTTCAAGTCCACAGCCCAACCTAATGATGCTTTCAGAAATCAATAGGAGTTGCACACAACGTGAGTTGGCCAAGGCTTGTGGAGAGCAAAACTGTCTCTCCTCTCTCCTTCATTAAACACTCAGCAGTTTTGAGTATAGACTTAGAAAAGGCTTTTTAGGAACTTTGTATTCATCAACTATTTTACAGCAAAAACCAGGTTATTCTGCTTAGTAGTTCTATAAAAAGTAGGGGATAACTGTGATACTAATTTATAGTAATTATTAAATAGTCCCTTTTTGCATGCCATTCTTCAGTATGGTTCCAGTGACACCCATAAAAGCAAAAGCATTCTTCTCGTTTCAAATGGTTATTCATTATTAGAAATCCTTATCTTTTCTAAAGACATACCAACAGAAGAAGTTATACAATCCACGCCACACTGCAAGTTTTCTGGGGTCATCACTCAAAAAACACTCTAAAGTGCATTATCCTAAACAATTCATCTTACGTTTCTAGATTATTGATAATTAACTTTTAAGGAAGTATCAAAGAAAAAAAATCTCACCCCTATTCCAGTAGCAGTTCTCTCTTATATTAAGAGCAGAATAAAAGCCTCCTTTTTTTCCAAATAACTGTTGCTACCACTTGAAAACCATAAAATGTAATAGATGAGCTTTCTCTATTTGCTGCAGTCATCCTGAAAAGTGGGAACTATATCCCATTCTTGTACAGGGATGTTCAAGCATGAATTGATGCATAAGTTGAAAGTGGCAATTAAGTAAAAAAAATTACAAATAACACAGGTTTCTGGAAGTTATTTGCTGTTTCTTGAGATAATAGTACATGCGATGATGCAATTCCAGCAGAACAATATTTTTATAAAAACTATGGACAGATTTTTAGTTTGTTTTCTTTTTTTTCATCAACCCAGACTCATTTTTCAAATTTCACTTTAGAGCTCAGGTATATAAATAACAAAATCTTTTGATATCTGAGACATTCAAGCTCTATGAACTTGGCTCAAACATTCCTTAGATTTTCTCAATTTTCAGGTATAAAATTAAAAGTTACGTATTTCACAACTTATTTCAAGTTGATTTCTATAAGAGGCATCTGAATTTTTTTACATATTACAGGAATATTTCCCTGAAAAAGCTGAGAGTAGTCTTGGGCACTGAAAGCTGTTCAAGAAAAAAAACAGGGTATGATTTCCTCATGAATGTAAAGCTTATTGTAAAGCTACAAGAAGTTCTTGTTAGGTTGCCCATCCAGAAGAAAATGGCAAGTATAGGTTTAGAGTGGCTTTTTTTACATTAAAAGTGTAAAATTTGAAATTAATTTCCAGTTAAACTGACAAATTAATGTCATCATATTCTGTAGAACAGTCCTTCATTTCTTTCTACAATAGGAAATTTTGATACACAACAGCCTTGGAACACTCCAAATCCAGAATTTCTCTACAAATGTTACTATTGATTAAAGAAAACTCCTATAAACGTCTTCTTCTCTGATGCTTATGATGGAGGATTGATGTCCAAAGCATTTGTCCTACATATACTTGACTTTACCATGAAAAAGCACATTGATGTGGTAGTGGAATACTACTACTGGAACTTGTAGAGCTTGTTTTTCCTTCTTGCCTCCACTGACAGTCTTTTACCATCCTAAACTCCATGAGTTTAGGAATATAGTTAGGTCCTGCTGAAAGAAAATCAGAGAGACGAAGGCAAAACTTGAACTTGATCTTACCACTTCGGTTAGGGATAACAAAAAGTCCTTCTACAGATACATCAGTAGCAAAAGGAGGGACAAGGAAAATCTCCATTCTTTGTTGGACATGGGTGGGAACATAGTTATTGACAATGAGGAAAAGGCTGAGGTATTTAACACCTTCTTTATCTCAGTTTTCAACAGTAAGACAGGTTGTCCTGAGGACAGTTGGCTTCTGGAGCTTGTAGACAGGGATAAGAAGCTGAATTAAGGAGGAAACAGTTTGTGACCTGCTGAGCCACTTGAATCCTCGCAAGTCTGTGGGACCGGGTGGAATCCATCCAAGGGTGATGAGGGAGCTGGCAGAAGAGCTCACCAAGCCACACTCCATCATTTACCAACAGTCCTGGCTCACTGGGGAGGTCCCAGATGATTGGAAACTGGTGAATGTTATTGTTAACTCTTCCTGATTTCGTAGGTTGGGACTACACAAGGGCTGAATGCTGATAACCAGCTTGGCAACAAGAGTAGGAATATATTCTCTTAATGTTCAAATATATTGCCAGCATACCACAGAGAAGAAAGGTACTTCTGGTAAGATCTTGATAGAATTGGGCTTAAATGGGGAAACAAATTACTTTTGGGGTTTTTTTGCTACTAAAAAAAATCAGTTTCCAAAGCTGAGTGTCTAATGTTAGAATCTCTAAATTTTTTATGCTATGCCAGCACTTTGTTTTTAACAAATAGTTGATATTGGTAAACTATCAAGTTGCTTGGGTTGCTTAACGTGCTTAAGTGTCAATTTTTACAAACTTGTATCTTTCTTCATGTGGAATATTTTTTAAGGAAGGAGGGATATTGCACTTGCTCGATTAAATTTCTTTGAATGTCCTTCACACAGATACTCTCTCAGTACTTCTGTTTATTTTTCAGGTTAGTTTGTCTTTCTTCAGACAGAGGGTCACAAGTAAAGGAATATATAAATTGAGAGATAGGAAATTACAGCCTCTGTTTCCCTTATTTTCCTTTTGGTTTTGAAAAGATTATAAAAGCAGTAAACAGACCAGTTCAGAATTCGTTTTCTCTTTCAGCTCTGGGGCACTTGGAGAGCTTTTACTTTCTTCTAGTCAGTCTGTGCAATCTTAGACTTGTAGCAGTGTCAGGCTACGCAAATACCACTTTTAGACTGGCAAACTGCCCCCAGCAAAGCGTTAGGGTGCATCTGAAGAGAAAAACAGAAAAGCATAAATTAACAGGAAAACAGTGCACCTTGACACCTCTGAGAAAAATACTGAAAAAACTGATCCATATTTTGATGTTTCTTCACTGGTGTAAAAACAGAAATAGTGATATATAATAGTTAGTTCTTTTTGAGACCACAGATTTGGAAGTGAAGTGATGAAATGTGGTGAGTAGGTTGAGGTGGTGATACCACCACAGCACTGTAACATGTAAATCATTGCCTTGGTTACATCATCTTGCTTTCTTTCACTTACTGGTGACAAAATAAGATTTTTTTTCCAATTCTAATTTTATTTTGATAGAGAAAGGAGTTAACTGTCTTCTTCTGAAAACATACCCTTCATATATGATGAGGGTTGGAGGACAATTTCTCTGGGCAGTCACTGGCAATCACTGGGCAGTCTATAAATTAACTTGATGTGATCTAGTTATCTGTGCAATGTTTCTAAAATTTGTGGGACTTCTTAGTGTTGCCTGTTCTTGCTCTGTATTTATTTTCCCAGTGGGATAAAAAAAACCCAATCAGATTGTGTGATTCCCAACTTATCCCAATTCGCTCTTTATCTCTTTCTATGGTTTAAGAAAATGTTCTCAAGTCAAATTCCAACAAGAGTCTCTGTGGCCATAGGAAGGAAAGTTTATTCATCAGGATGCTTAATTTTTATTATTTCCTGTGGTGTTTTACATGAAATGTAAACCAGAATCTAATCCAGTAATGATCTGAATGTGTCCTAGGAATTTTACTATTCTTTTCAAATGTTGTCTTCCAAATATTTTTTTAGTTAAAATTCTTGTCAGCAGCCATGGCCTCTGTCATGTAGCTCTGAAATCAGTTGGATTATTTTAAAAAAATGAAATTTTTTTGATTTATCAATCCAATCAACTTCTGCATTTAGAGGTTCCTGTCTGGAAAACTGGCAGAAAATTGACAAGGAACACTGGGAAGAAGAAGGGAGTCTCTTGTGTACTGTGTCTCAGATTCATGCTTGCCCCTCTTTTTTGGTGTGTATTAGCAGATGTGAGCTTGTAAAAACCTTGGGCACCAAAGAGTGGCATGAAATAGCTGTGCTTGATTCTTTCTGCAGACACAAAAAAAAGGCAGAAGGATAATTTTTGCTAGTGACAGGATGGATTGGGAGGAAATTATTGTAGTGCTCTGTTTCTGACACAGCTTTCAAGTCAGAAGGATGTTTTTCTTTTGCTTTTCTTCTCTTTCCCCCCTTCTGTTTTTCTTTGGTGTTCAGATTATGTGTGAGACAGATGCTCAGCCTCTAGCCACCATCCTCCTGTGGCTTTCATGCCTCCAATTTGATTGAATATGAGCACAGCAATGCTTTTTCTCCACAAGACAATCTGACAAACACTCTTTGTGTGAGTGGTGCACTTGGTTGCTCTAGTAAACAGAGTTGTCTTTTTATCCAGATGTCAGGAGAAGTGATGACTTCCTCACAGTGCACCTGAATTGTACCATATCTCATTCCTCTGGGGAAGCAGAGGCTACAGATGTCATCTGATATTTCTTTTAGCTGATTCAGAAATACTTGCAATCAGGCTAAGGCCAATTGCTTCCCTGTCATGGAAAAGCTGTAGATAGTTCCTTGAATGAGAGCAGCTTTTACAGCATTCACGTTGTGGGGTCCTCAGGAAGTGCTCCCACCTGAGGTGAGGCTTTTTCAGCCACACAGCTGTGCAGCACCACAGAGAGGAATGCAAACTCAACCTTCTAAATGAGGCAGGACTGAAGAACTGACAGATGCTCTGAGTAGTGCTGCCCTGTGTTTGCTGACCATCTCATCATCACCTCACAGATTTATTTCCAGGGGTTCTATGGCAGGGCCTCCTGCTGCAGCTCATGCTGGTAAGAGGGGCATGTGTAGAAGTTATTAACTGAAATATTTACCTTCTTCCCTGGAAAGGGAGAGCTGTGTCTTGTATTAAGCAGAGTCCACAAACAGGATTAATCAAAGAACCCTATGTCCCTGTGATCCTGCATGACTGGAGTAGGGTGTGCTGCTTCATCACTGGCTTGATCTTTCTATCAATACATCAGCAAAGCACACTTGTGTGCTGGTGAGCTTGATTTTTGGGGTGTTTTTTTTGTTTTACCTTCCCTTTGTGTCTCTCCATTTCTGATAAGGAAATGAAAAAGGGGTATTTTAATCTGCTGCTGCATCTTGTGCTGGCTGGAGAAGACTGGCTGTGCTGTGTTAACAAGTCCCCTGATAACAGAAGTGTCAGAACTCCCTTGCCACAGCCCTCCCAGCCTGAATTTTTTGTGTGAGAGATGATATTTCATCTGTCTGCATCTTCTGAAGCTAGTGGAAGAATTGTTTTTCATTATTATCTTGGTGGCAAATTTTAGTTTTGGGTTTTTGCTGATTGTTTCTATATGATTTTTTCAAAACGAAAGAGAGGAAGCTTCTTTTATTCAGAGCTCTGTTTTCAATGAAGGGGAAACAATTCAGTGCGTTATGGTTAAGGCACAAGCATATTGCTGAGAAACACACTGTTGAGAGCAGAAGTCTAGCAAGACACACAATTGAGATGACAACTTTAAGTATAACAAAATAAGGAGTGTTGAAAGGACTTTGACAGTTTTCATTAGCAGCGTTGTCTGAGGGAAATGCCTACTTTGCCAGTTTTGGCAGCAAGTCAAGGCAGCAGGATAAGGAGTATTATTACCTTGGGCACTGAGCCAAGTAATTATGTAGTAGCATTTCCATGCAAAACACATTAAAGATTTGACACAAATTAGAGAATATCAGTATACCTCCTATTTTAAATGTCATGTTCTTGACTTAAAACTATTAAAATTAACTAGGAGGATCATACGTGGAAACTTCTCTAACTAAACAGTCTTACCATCCAAAGTCTGCCAGAGAATGATATTTTTTAAAGTCTGAGCTCTGATTTAAAAGTGTTTTCTTTTTTTTTCTTTTTTTTTTTCTTTTTTTTTTTTTTTTTTGTGTGAAATGATCTCAAGCACTTGCTGCCTTGTTCTGACTTGGTGCAACAATATGGCTAAAAGCTAAAATTACCAGAGAGTCTGTCTGAATGAAAGGATATGGATTGTGGCAAGAAGCACTGGATGTACTGATAACTTCAGGGTAGTCTTCAGAGGTTTCCACTATTTCCCTCAGTCATTATCATGAAATCATAAGCAAACAATGCAGCCTAATGACATGACTGAGGACACCTTCTTTTACATTTATGCTATAAATTATTATAAATGCAATAATTCCATTCCACAATTCCTGCTCTTCAAATATAATTCTTGTGCAACAGAACTTCAGAACTGTGGAAATGTCTGGTCAGTCATGTTTTCATTCTGGAATATCTGTGTGGTGATTCAGTGATGACTGTTTCCCTAAAATAAGAGTGTGGAAAAATGCATATCAACTTAGCATGACTTTCATTTTCAGGTAGCTATTTTAGAAAGCAATTCATGAACAGCATACAACTGATTTGGTTCCTAAACTCTGTTAAGATGCTGCTGATTTTTTTGTGAAAATTGTGTGCTTTACTTTTTTTTTTTTCCACCCCAACATTCTGATTGCAACATTTGCTTATGTAATGTGCATTTTCCTTGCTATGTATAAAAATGTTTCCATTGGCTGACACTTGACAAGCTTGATAAACTTGTACATATTCTGGAGTTTTCTCAGTGTGACAATTTAGCTTACCAAACTTACCATACAAATGTTTGACTTATTTTTGATTGCTTGAATGTCAGATTTTAACCTGGGCATGGTATTAAAATATAAATCTTCTGGGCAGACACTTGCAAATTCTGATTTCTCCTGGGAATATGTGAATGTGAAGCACTAAACATCAATCTCGATGTACTTCCCCCTCTATTTTTCTTTTCCCTTGCTGTTAATACACCATAAACATGTATCCCAGAACTTTTTGTCCACTTTCTTGAAGGAGGAATAGAATGCGCATAATTCTGCCACCAACCCACCCCTGGGATTTCAATAGGAGTGTCAGCTCTTGCCTTTCAAAATCTGGAATCAGGCCATGAAATCTGCATCTTTTCAAGGAAATGCAGTACAGTTAATCTAAAGAGAAAGAAAAAGATTAGCCACTTCAACTTTTTCTTGCTTTTTTTGTTGACCACAACAGGCTTTGACAGAACAAGATTGGCTCGAGATGGATTCTGGATTGCAGTGAGCCTCCTGATAACTTGGAATTTTAAACTTGTTTTCACTTTTTCTCAGTATTAGCAGACAGGATGTTTTCTGTGAAATGTAGCTGTGGCCTTGACTAACCTTTCTACTTCAGGTGAAGTATAAACAACGTTCTAAGCTACTTGCACCCAAATGTAAGTGGTGACTACTTTTTTTGCTATGACATACCAAGAGATTGGATGAAGGCGTCCCAGTGACTTGTGTTCCAACCTTGTTTTGGTAACACATACAAAGCTGGAAAGGTTTTTCATATACTTCCCAAGGTTTGCAATGTCTCTGACGCAAAACCATCCCAATATCTGGTGTCAGACTGATCTTCAGGTACTTTGGCCAACAGACACATGCTGGGATAAGAGAGAGGAGAGGCTGTTTCTGCCACATTGTCCAGCCACACTGTGCAGCACACAAATGCATGGGCTGTGTGGGGCCCCTTTAATCAAAAGACTGCAGTGTCATTCTCTGACCTCTTCCCAGCTTTCTCACTTTCATTGTAGCTCTCACCTAATTTGAAGCCTGGTTTTGAAATTACAGGGCCTGTAGCAGAAAACAGACATTTTTTCCTCACCCTGTTGGGGTGTGGTTGCATCAAATGAATCTCCTTTTCAGATGATGAACTAAAAATTATGTTAAATAACAGTTAAGCTCCTCAGAAGAGCATTTGGTTACATATGCTGGCATAAGCCTGTCTTTGCAGCCTTCTGTATTTACAGATGTCCCTGTAAATGTACCCATTCAGTTGGAGAACCCATTGTAACATTTTTTCAAGACAGGCTTGAAAAAATGCAGCAGAAACTTTGTATTTGTGTATTTATGACTTAATGCTTTTTAAGCCGCTATTTTTTTTAAAGGTAATTACTTGTTCCTTACTTTCTGTGCCTAAGTACTCTTTCATTGTTTTCCTGCTGTGGAACCTTTTATACTGGCAGTCTATTTTTTTTTTTTGGAAGTGTGTCCCAATATAACTCCTTAAGAGCTTATTTTAGTGTTTTTGTTTCATTTCCCTGTTGCCAGGAAGAGTTTTAGTAAATTATTTTTCTGGAGATGATGGTGCTTTTTTTCTTGTTGAAACTGCAAGCCTGATAAAGGTACTTAATATTTAATGTATCTGGCAACTCCAGGTGATGATGGGAGAGCCTGTGATCTGATGGTGGCTCATGAAACCCCTTCAAGGCTCGTTGTCAGGCTGTGGATGACAATAAAACAATACAGAGAGGTCTGAATAAGGACTGTGTTAAGCTCATCCTGTGGAATAATGGGAAATAATCCCAAGAAAAGAGAGTTGCAAGTTTGTTTAGGAATGTGCTTAGTTTAGACTAATCTTACAAGAAAAATGACCTCTTGGTTACACCCAATTAGATCTGGAATCAGGCTACAGGCTCTACTAGGAACTTTAGTTCCAGATACTTTTTTTGGTTCATCGGCAAGACACCTAATATTGGTTAGGAGACAAGAGTTATTCACCTGCTATGACATAGATCCACACCATCTGCTTTTCTACGTGATTATTTTATTTCTCTATGGCAAGCATAATGACCAAACCTTAGCAGAGCAGAGATAAAAAACACTCTCAAAATGTCTGAAGCAGAGCATGATTTTCAATTTTAGTAGTCTGGCTCTATTAATTCAAACTTGCTTCAGAAATACAACTCTTGCTGTAATACTTGCTCAGATTCCGGAAAGCTGCTATTACACTTGTTTCTTGCTGTTTAACACCAGGAAATCAGTTTAGGTTAGTACATTATATTTATTTTCCAGCACGTGCTTTGTTTCAGCAGAGCAAGACTTCCTTTCTTTTTGAATAACTTCTTTTCTTTCTATTCTTCCATGGCTTCAGCTCTTTTACATTTTTTTGGTAAAACCAAGTCTTTCTGGAACTGTTCCTTAAAAACAAAAGCAAACCCCCCATGCAATAGAGAGGAACAAACCCAAATCTCTAAAGCTGTAATGCCAGCCCTGCTGTAGGATGCCAGCAGTTGGTCTTCCACAGCACCTTATGTAAACTATTTTTTTCAAGGAATTGGCTTGACTGAATATCCAAGATTGTTGGATCCACTTATCATTCCACCTGGTTAAAACCTTTACCTTTTTTTTTTTCAAAACCCTGGTGATAACAGGTGTGTTCTTCTTTTTTGGCTGCCTTCCCTCAGTGTTGCTGCATAACATGGACAGGATCTTGTCACAACATGGCCCTTGAAAGAACTTCTTAAGTTTATCTGTCAGAGTTTCATCTTCTCTTCCTCTTCCTTTTTGGATTTTATAATCCATACTCTGTATTAAAGGAATAAGACAGAGAAACATGATTAGAAAAAAATCTCATGATTCATTTTTCTATAGATGCATGACAGCTTGGGGACTATTTTATCACTTTTCCCTCACAAGGTACCTTTTCTCTTATAAATATGAGATGACTGAACATAATGACACTTTCTCAAATATTCCGAACACCAAGTATTAAGGGCAGGGAGGTGTTCAGTGAGGCCTGCCTTCCTTACATGTACTCAGCAGACAGTTTCCTTTATTTGTGATATACTCTGCTTGCAGGGAGAGCTGCTCTGAATTAAACTGTCATTAGGAACTCCCTGTGTGGTCTAAAGCAGTGTTTGGGTTGTGCTTTGAATTTGATTTCTTTGGATGCTCAAGCATAATCTGGAACAGACAGATGCTACTCTGAGTATCAGTGGAGCTATTTGTAACACTTAATTACACTACCTTTGGGCATTTTGCATACTGAGACCTCAACTCTTAAGTTACATAAAACTGTAGATGTAATGCTAAGAGAAATATATAGTTAGCTTTTTTAATTTTTTTTTAAAATTCTCTCCTAGATCCTGAGTTCCACACCATGAGTCATTGTGAGTACATATAGTTATTTTGTTAATATTTCTTGCTTTAAAACATTATGAAAAGAAATAACCTATGAAAAGTGCAAAAACCCAATTTTCCCCTGAAATGTCAGTGTGCTTCATGATCAAATGCAGTCAGAGCAGAGAGCCTGAAATATTTTAATCTGTGAGTGGAATTCATTTGTTATGTAAATTAAGTGGGAAAATTGTGCCGATATGAGAATAGGAAGTTTCACGTTCTAAGTCAGACTCCTAATGTCTTTGCACTAAATCATCTTTTATTGAAAATTTAATTAATTTTCTGTTAACTTTAATAGCAGGTATGTAGGAGAATGTAATGGAACAGGCTAAGGTTTTTCCTTTAAAATCTACATATATCTTGTGTGTATACATAGACAATCATTTTCTTCGCTCATTCCTTTGAGTTGTTAATTATTTCAAGTAATCAAAGCCATGCAAATCTGTAGTGTTTCAATTCACTCATAATTTCAAACTCTCCCAGTGCAATTTGCTTGTCAACATCTTTTATGTACTTCCTTAATTTCCACAACTTCCTTGCTCAACATCTGACTTGTGTCATTTTTTTCCTTGTTTCCCTAGGTCTACTTAAAATGGGAAGTTTCTCTGTGTTACAGTTACGGCCCTGCAGGCTTTAATACCAGCAACATTTAGATTTTCTTCTTCAGTCCCAGAGTTAGGGTGGCATGAAGGAGGTTGGAATAATTTAAATATCTTCTCTGTAGGCATAGGTGAAATAATCACTGCTTGAAATGATTTCCAGTTGTTCAGTAGCAGCATGGTGTTTAAAAGACAGTTCCAGCTTCATCTGATCCAGCAGGAATGCTGCATTTTTAACCTCCTTTCATAAGCTTTTTGATTATTGTTTTCCAGTAGCCATTCGTATATTTACAGCCATGAGAGTTTGTTCTGTGCTTTGAATAGAGTAAGTTACAATAATACATCTTTAATTAAAAGTACATTTGGATCCAAAATCAAGCGCTCTCTTCTTGACAACAGGTGAGAAGGATGATTAAATCACGCTTCAGATGAAAGGGGAGGTGGAAATGCGGTAGATCAACATTTCTCTTGAGGTGCCTTCATGTCTTCACATATCTTTGCAAATCTAGTCCGAAACTGAGGGAAGGATTAGTTTTGAATTGAGACTACATTTGCAAGCTGTTCACAGTCTGTCTTGCTTGTTATGCTGCTTAAAAAAATAAACTAGGTTTTTATAAAAATTTTCATCTCCTCTTATTTGTTTAATACAAACTGTTCTTTCACAGCTCCCAAATCACGAAATCTTTGTAAAGTGTGTTTTAATATACTTGACAGTCAAAGCACAGTAGTTTTCAGGAATTTGTTTAATTTTGCAAATGATCTCTCTATTACTCTTTCTGACTCTAAACTGCATGTGCAATACTGCTTTGCATTTCTAACATGTAGAATATTACAGGCTATATAGCCTCTTTTAAATATACAATATTGTATTAAATATATAGAATACTCTCTTTTAAATATACAATACATAGGGTTTATAAAAATACCTTCACCTGAGCTCCTACAGTAACTCTATAGGGCTGAAAAGTCAAGTAATCAGTTAGTAAAAGTTTGTCATTAAAGCAGTGACAATATATAAATAGAATAGTTATGGAAAATATTTGTGTTTGAATACAAATGATAAACCTGTTGAGGTGTTTTTGGGAGATGAAAGTTCAGGGGTTTGAAAGATAGAAATTTACATTTAAAGTGCAAATTATTTGGGCTAGTGGGTTATTATGTCTTCAGGGCCATTTCTGCCAGTGTTTCTCTAAATGTGACACATGGGACTGACTTCTCCAGCCTTAATAAAGATGGAAATTACTAGAGCATGAAACTTTACAAACAAGTTCTATTGATATATGTTGAAGATTTTACTCATTTCCATTTTAAGTGGAAACCAGTTTACAGCCTTGTAAAATGGAGCATCCTAATAATTGGTTTTAGCACTAAAAATAACTGATATGGCTGCAAAGTTACATAGCACTTCACAAATAGAAAGTAGGAGTTACCGAGTTACCCTGAAACAGCTCTGAAACTTAAGAACAAAACACAGACATAGTCTTGGAATAGAAAACAATATAGTGAAGGAGAACAGGAGATGGTGAAGAGAAGGTTTTTTGTTGAGGTGAGAGAGCAGTTATGGAGAAGAAATAACCATCAAGAGCACAATATGCTTGATTGAAACCACCAGTGGATCTTCCAGATGAGAACCAGGGGTTTCTATCTGTAGTTTATGAATGTAGAATTTGAGATGAAACAACTCTTGAGGATAAGGAGACTAAGCCTGACATCATAAACCTACATAAAAACATCAATGGAAGATGTGGGAGAAAGGGAGAGAAAAGTAAGAAATGAGGATGCATTTTTCACTAGTTTAGGGAAAGGAAGCAAAGACATTTGGTGAAGGCAGACATGTCTGGAACAGTGAGAGGGAAAACTGAGTGGTATTGGAACCATAACAACAAATCAGCTTGAGCAGTTTGAGCAGTCAGTCTGCAGGCTTTGATTTGCATATTTGATTCCTTTTGGGTTTTTTCCTCTTTCTTGTAAAAGGTAGATGTGAAGTTAGATCCAGGTTATTGATGCCAGTAAAGGCAGTGAACCTTTGGCATGATGGAGCATGATGGCATTAGTGGAGCAAGGGGAAAGTTAAGAAAGGCTGAAGAGATGCATCTTTCTGATAATCCCCAAAATGTTGTCCCATAAATGTATATTCAAAAAACTAAACATAGTACTCAGAGTACTCAGAAAACACATTTGACCCTATGCCTCCAAATATTAAGTAGATCTTGCTTTGTCTTATTCTCTGCACAGGAATTCTGGGATAGAGATAACAGCAAACCTGTTTCAATCTGTTTTCAGATACTTGCCCAGAGGTATCAAAGGCAAAGTATGGATCTGGAGTCTCCCACTGCAGACCAGTAACCAATTTCTAACCGTGATGTCTGTTTATAGGTATTGAACAGGCACATATATTAGTGTTACAAGCTCTTCTGCATTGCACCCTTGAGTATCCTGGCCTTCTGAAGGTCCTTTTGGATACAGCCATGGCCTCAGCTCAAATACATGGTCATTTGTAGCTGTCACTTTGTGAGAGAGAAGAGGAATGTGAAAGCCTTGAGGCTCTAAGCCTTGGGTATTTGATGTAGGCTGGGTCACCGAAGGAAGAAAAGGTGAACAAAAACTCTTTTCTGTTGTAAAAATACAAGGAGGATATAAATATATGTGTCGTGGGTTTAGTCAGGACCAATTTTTTCAAACTCCACGCACACACAATTGCTGCAAGTTGAGACAGGTTTTATACAGACAAAAGAGAGGCTTGACATGGGGGAATAATACTAAGATATATTACTAGCAAGATAAAGACTAAGGAATAATATATATACAACAATTCTAATTCAGCTTGCTTATCTTATGAAGAAAATGTTAGGTGTTTACAAAAGCATCTCTCCCCCCCGTATCAGTCCAGGAGGAGAAATTTTCTTCTTTTCTGAAGCAATTCTACAGCACTGTAAAGTTTTCTATTATCTTTAAGACGATGTGTCGCAGTTGGAGATTTCTTTCTCTCTCTCTCTCTTTCAGCCGGCTCTGCCACATGATGACCTCAGGGTTGGGCCTGTCCCTCCTTCATTCCCACCAGGACCAGAGGCCAGGGGGGCACACCTGTGCTCCTGAG
>VYXB01000718.1:0-51916 GCA_013397135.1 Pachyramphus minor | reverse complement strand
GGGGGCTGGTAAACCCACAACAATATGCTAATATAAAACTCCAAAGAAAGATTGGTAAGAACATTTCTGATACTGATATATAACTTGAAAGAATGGAAGATGTTTCACTGCCACTCTCAGCTGGGTCTGACTGGGTCCCAAAGAGATCAGGGTAACATTCAGTCAAAGTCCTGTGAGGAATATTCTGGGTATGGTGGTGAGTTGTGGGGGTTTTTTAGTGTTTGAGGGTTTTTTTGGGATGGGAAGAGTAGTGATATATTTTTTTTTGTTTATGTGGTTTGTTTGTTTGTTTTTTCTGCTACAATTTGTCTATTTTAGAAGACTGCTTATGTCACTTGTCTCAGTGGTTTTTTTGAAAGGCAGTGGGAAGTGTAGAACTGCTACAGATGGTTATGCACATGCCTTCCTGTGCTGAGTAGGTTTTCTGCTTCTGTCCAAACTTTCTCCTGAGCTTTTACAGGGAAAAAAAGAAGTCTCCTGATGAGATTTCTGTATTTCTCACATCAATAATTCAAAATGTTCATTCTCTTGCTGCTCTGAAAAAAGGCAAGGAAAGAAGGAAGATTGCAGTAGAGGGAGGTGGAGAAGTAGGTTATTTCAGAAAAAGGGACTGAGAGGTAATATAATCTAAAAATGGATTGTAAGTACTCTCAAACTTGTCTTTATTGCCCTGAAGCCTCTAAATTATCTTTCCATAAAAGCCTACTTTTCTCAGGCGTATTTTCTATTTCCTTTCTGGTCAAGAGGTCTCAGATTTCTGTGTCTCAGAATTATTGCCTTGACAATCAATAAGTTTACACTAATCCATCCCAGATTTTCCATTTGAAATTATTTACTTACTGTAAGTGTCACGTAAACGACAAAATTAACTTGAAACTGGGAAAAGTTGTGTTAAAAACGCATTTATTTCCATTAGCTCTTGCTGAGAATTTTGAAACACGAGCTTACTGGAAGAGCTGTGTGGTGTGTGCAGCTCCAAATGACTGCTGGAAGTGGGAAGGAACACTTGAAGCTGACAAGTGGGAGGGAAAATTCTTCTTCATTTGTAGGGGAGAAGTGTTTGAGTACTGATGTACCAAGAGTTGCTCTGTGGAGGTTTTGATCAGCCAGTGCTGTCATCGCCCCCTTTTAAACCCATTTCCCTATGAAAGAGCTTGGTGAGGTTCCATTGCCACGGAAGAGGCACTCCGCTCAAAATTCTGGCTCCTTTCCCTTGGCTGCCCCTGCTGTGGGCAGATCTCTCCACAAACAGTTCACCCATGTTTGCAGGGCCTGCCCATCTGTGACTTAGCAGTGAAACTGGAACTTAACCCTGGTTTAGATTTGCTAGGCACCCTGGTTACATCCAGGGATGAAGACCAGCTTAGAGAAGTTTAGTCTAACCAATACCTGTTTCTTGAGAAAGTTGTATTAGCTGGATATAAATCAAGTCCCTTGGCTAAGGGCTTGATTTCCATTTAAAGTAGCTGGAGTCAGGTATTAAGTGTACCAAAAATTGGTACCAATGTTCTTCTCTGGATCTTCTGAGAGTTACAATGTGAATAAACTGAATGTTCTCACACAGCTTAGCAAGCTTTTTCAGACAGGAAACACAAGTGGCAAAACCTTACTTTAAGTTCCCATAGTTTCTTAGTATTTCCAACTAATTTTTAGCAAGTTTTAATGCTTCAGACAAGCTAACAGCATTTCCCTCCTGCCTTTCCACCCTGTCCAGTTCTTGCTCCAATCTCTTCTGTTCCTGTTTGTTAAAGAGTAAAAACCTCTGTCTCCCTTCCAGCACAATTCACGAGGAGTGGAGTTTTTTGGTTTTGTTTTTCCTTTCTGAAACACTACATAGCTGGAGTCTTTGAAATCACTTGGCAGATAATAGAAGAAGAGAGGTGGAAATGGTCTTCAAATGTTCTCTCCCTGTGATCATAGCTAAGAAAATGTCTGTCTGACGTGTCCTAAATTGTACTTGGAGTTCTTAGATCTCCAGCACTTGAAAGCTCAGTTTCTCCATTTTTGAGGAGTCATTAATAGTCTGTTGTTCTAGAGAAGAATTTGAGAAACTTGGCTGCAAGATGTTACCAAAGTGATAGTAAGACATTCTGTACCTGTTTTACAGAAAAACAGAGGAAAGGACTTTGTTTTCCTCTGAAAACATGTATTTTCATTGGGTTTTATGTATGAAGGATAAAGAATGGAAAGTGGCTGGTAAGGTTTTGTATACATAACATTCTGAAGTTATTTCAGAATTCCTCTGAAATGGCTTATTTTATAAATCCAATCTCCCTCTGTATGTGTTTATTACAAATCTTGGATCATAAGAATTTTACTGAGTGCTGAGCCAGTGGGGAAAAGTCCTTCTGTTGCCTGTGAGCAGGCTTTGGGTCTATAAACAGGTTTCATCTGTCTATAGCTTGATAAATGATAATGTTGCTCTGAGCTGGGATCGATTCAGGATAAAGTAAGGCTTGCTCTGGGCACATCAATACAGATTAAAATATGACTTTTTTTAGCCAGATAAATGCCATGAAAGATATTGCTGACATCTAGCATGCAAATAGCTTTGCTCTGTAGAGATGCTGTCGACTCCACACTCCCTTCCATGCAATTTTTGTGTCCCTACTGCCTCCCTGGACTCCTGTATTTGCTGGCAATGAGGCTCATTAACATGGATACATGGATCACCCTATAATCCACCCATCCCTGTTAGTTAATTGCAGGAACATTTGGCTGTTTGGAGGATAACTTTTAAGACTGTTTCTGCCAGTTCAGCTCAAATAAAACTTCCTGCCATCTCAATCAAAACCAATACAAATCATTTTGCACAGAAGTCCATTTGAAATTGGTTCTAGCACTGCTAGTCCTAAATATTAAGCTTAAATGTAACAAGACTATAAAACTGAGATCTTTATCTCTGACTATATATTTTTTAAACTGTAATTAAATGCCCTTATTTCAGCCCTTTAATTTTTTTAAGCAAAACACTATTCTGATTTTGATTTTAGCATGGCTCTGAGTGGAGAAACTTTAACAGTGAACATTACTCAGTGAAGCTGCAAGATACGCCACCCTTGATAGTGAAGAAGTGGTACAATGGGTATTTGGAGGCTGAGACCTAACAAATGTCTGGCTTGATTATTATGTGTTATATAAAGTCTTTCCTCTATATATTTATTCTCCTGAAGGAATGACAGATTTCGGTCCTCTCTCCATGACCTTATCTTTGCACTACTGCCCTAATTGAAGTCACTGCAGGGGTTTAAGGTGAAGTTCTAATGGTGTAAAATTAGAAGATGCTCCTAAAATGCTTCCTTCATAGTCCTTATCTTTGAGCTCACTCTTAATAGTCAGTGGGGAGAAACCAAAAAGCTGTTTAAAAGCTGTGGTGACTGTAGTTCTGGCTGCAGGGCAGGTAAGGTGTGGTGGGGTGGAATTTTGTTAAGCCCACCTTGCTCTGGGAAACCCTGTGGGCTGCAGGGGAACTCAGTGGCAATGAATCAAAGGAGAACCCTCTATGATGGATGGATTTCTTCACGGAAGGAGCACTGGTTCCTGAGTGTTTGTCATTTGTCTGATTGCTAGTTTTGATCAAATTATTATGTCTTATTATTTCCATCTTCCTGTCTGTAAAATGCAGATACTCTGTGCTTTGTGGCATGATCTAATTACCACCAGAGAAATACAAGTCAGATATATCTCTGCTGCTTACAGAGGATGTATAGGAGTTTTCAGATGTTCTCCTAATTAGTTGTACCCCTGCACCCCAAAGCTACATGGGTACACATTTTTTTTTGCTTTTGCAGAATTTCATTAGCTTCAGGTCAAATTGCAGCCTGCATTCCTGCATAATAATGGAGAACCAGAGATTGTTGTGTCCATTGTATCTTGGATTGGATGAAAATGCTTTTAAAAATAAACAAAAATCAGAAAAAACACTTTAAAATAAGTTTTAAAATTGGATCTTATTCAATTTAAGTCAATGAATAGTCCAGAAAGAGAAATACAGAACGCAAAATGAGTTTTGTTGAATGTTTTTCTTTGGGCTTCTCTAAGAGTTTGGTTATGGATGTTGCATACAACACTATGGATATCTCTCCTAAATTCTTGGAATGTATTTATGTGCTTTTTTTTCTATATTACCATTAGCAACAAGTAAGTAACCTCAGTATTACGAGGTGAGTGATGTGCATATGGAATCACATGTTAAAACTGAAAAGGGGAGCAAGCTGTGTGCAGGCTTCGTATTCAAGCTTTAAAAATGTATTCCTGCGGGAAAAGAATTCAAAGATACAGCAAAAACTAAGGGTATTTCTCTCATTCTTTCTTTTTATGCTATGTGCTGAGAGGTGTTTTGGGGAAAATCAAGAAGATTTCATACAAATATACCAGTATTCATTGAAAGTCCCTATTTCATCATTTCACTAATCATATGCTGGAGAGCAAAAGCATTTGTATGACTGTTCCTGGTTCTTAAAAAACTGCTGTGTGTGCTGAAAAGAGCCCTAATTTGTAGAATGAAAGCAGAACTTTTCAGTTCTGGGCATATTGTATGATCATTTACAATTTTGACAGGGTTAGCCTGGAGCAGAATTAAAATAAGTGTTGAATTCAATTCTTGTATAATTTTTCCGAAATATCAGGTATTTTCCATATGAAGTCAATGGGAGAAAAGAGGAAAAAAACACCTTAAGCTCTCCTTAAATGGAATTTTTTTGTACTTCCTATGTTTTTCCTTATCATGGTATGGACAAGTCATCACTAGAAAGACCTCCTTTTAATTTTCTCAGAGATCCCAGTGTAAGTGAGATCCCTGGGAATAAGTGATTTAAAAAATAAATCAGAGAATTTTGAGAGTTTTCAAAGTAACAGTTGAGTTGTCAGAAGGTTAGTAAACTGTTGTGTTTTCTCTTGGACAGAGGTTTGAGGCCAGAAAATATTCTGAGCCAGTGGTACTGCTGCCAATGAAACCTGGGGAGTCAGATCACTGGCGCCGCAGGATCGAATTCCCGGCTTTATCACCCACAACTCATCACATGTTATAAGCTTACATGAGGCAATATTAATGCAGTTCAGAACACAGAATGTGGGCTGTACAGACAGGATGGTTGAATCAGAAAGTTCTAAGTATCAACAAGGCCAAGTGCCGGGTCCTGCACTTTGGCCACAACAACCCCCTGCAGTGCTACAGGCTGGGGACAGAGTGGCTGGAGAGCAGCCAGGCAGAAAGGGACCTGGGGGTTTGGATTGACAGGAAGCTGAACATGAGCCAGCAGTGTGCCCAGGTGGTCAAGAAAGCCAATGGCATCCTGACCTGGATCAGGAACAGTGTGGCCAGCAGGACCAGGGAAGTGATTCTGTCCCTGTACTCAACACTGGTGAGGCCACAGCTCGAGTGCTGTGTCCAGCTCTGGGCCCCTCAGTTTAGGAAGGACATTGAGGTGCTGGAGCAGGTCCAGGGAAGAGCAATGAGGCAGGTGAAGAGACTCAAACACAAGTCCTATGAGGAGCAGCTGAGAGTGTTTAGCCTGGAGAAGAGGAGACTCAGGGGAGACCTTCTCACTCCCTACAACAGGAGGTTGTAGCCAGGGGGGATTTGTCTCCTCTCCCAGGCAACCAGCAGTAGGACAAGAGGGCTCGGTCTTAAGCTGTGCCAGGGCAGGTTTAGGTTGGACATTAGGAAGAAATTCTTTACAGAGAGAGAGACTGAGCATTGAAATGAGCTGCCCAGGAAGTGCTGCAGTCACTGTCCCTCGAGGTGTTTAAGAAGATTCTGGATGTGGCACCAAGTGCCGTGTTCTAGTAGGCGACATGGTGTTGGGTTGGACTTGATGACCTCAGAGGTCTTTTCTGACCTAATTGATTTGGTGATTCTGCGATCACTAATTATCTTCCAATAAAGAAGTGAGAAAGAAGTTTGAGCACTATTGACAAAATCTGTATTGAGATCACTCTACCCTAGGTCTTGAAGAAAAAAACTAACAGTCAACAGGTAGAGGGAAAATACTGGGAAGTGTAAAAAGGCAAGCTACTAAAATAAACTAACATTGTATTTAAAGAGCTGGGATATGAGCTTTTCATAATGAATCTGCAGAAATGTGTTCTGTTCAACTTATTGAAGAGCTTCCTATCTTTAAAAGAAATGAAATAATGTTGTTAGATTTGAGTATTTCACACAGAATTACAGGAAACCTCAGTGGCCAGTAGTTGAGTTTACATTATTAAACCTTGAAATTAAAATGAAGTATGCTACATCTGACCTTAATTAAACTCAAAAGCACCTACTGCATGTATAGGCTATAAGAATGAGTTCTTCATTGGAATATTGACAGTATCAACAAGAAAAAAAGTCATGCATAAGTCTAAACTATTTCTTATACTTTAATAGATCATGGGGTGAGAGCCAAATCATCAGATTAGGTGATGATAAAGCTTTTTTTATGTCTATTAAATCATGACCCTGTGAGAAGGATCTCAGTGGCCAGCACAGCTTTTGAAACTTTTGAAGGTAAACTTTTCATTTTGTATTTAAATAGCATCCTTAAATCAAATCTTCCATATACCTTGGAGATGTCATACCTTTAATGCTTTTTTTTGAATGTTCCTTTGTATCCAGTTTAATTTTTTTTTCTATAATTACTTCAGAGGGTTTTTTTGGTAAATATTTTAGTAAAAATTTCTTTGTGTTTGATGTCGTATCAGACAGTTTGCTGACACCAATCTGATGTTTCAAGATCTGACAGCTCTTCATTTTAGTCCAAGAAATGTGCTGTAAATATAAGTTCATAGTTCAGACTCTGAGTCACATTTTAGGGAAGATACACATTTGCAGTGAAACTCAGTCACATATTCTAAATTTTCTATATGCAATATAATATTTAAAAACAGGATGGAAAGTGAATTTACTTTATATATCATTCTATAAATAAATAGCTTTTGTGTTTGTTTTTTTTTTTTTTTAACAAATCTATAAGGCTTGGGAAAGTCTCAAAAATATAAAGTTCTGCTGGAAATATGTAAATTCACATGCATTATGATATGCTTCTCTCCCACCACTACCTTTTCCTTTTCTCTCCACTTTTAGATGAAGTCTTGACTAAAACTCTGAAAGGGGTTGTGAATTAATGAATCTTACTGGCAAAATAATTTTCCTAATAATTAAGATGCTTTTCCACTTTTCAAACTCTGAAAAACAGTGCTAATAAAAATTGCTGCTATTGAAATTTTTTCCCCTTGGATTTTTATCACCTCTAAACAGGCTAAAGCAGTAAAGCCTAAAAATGAACCATCTTTCAGAGCAGGCAAGTATTATAAAGTATTTTTAGAGTATAAAATGATGTTATTCTCTAGATCATGTTCATTGAGGCACCACTTCCCAAACCAAAAGCGTATGTGCTCCTCAGACTGTGTTATAGGCTGACCAAACAAGAACTTCCATATATAATAAAATATGAGGCAGCAACAGGCAAAGGAAAAAAAAGACCAGAGAATCATGAAAGGTCTGTTTTTTCATTTGCTGGTGGTGACTTATTTAAAACATGTTTAATAAAAAGGGGTTCACCTAATTTGGCATGAGTAACCCTTGGAGAATGGGAAACTCTTTCCTGGATACTACTGAGGAGTATCTGCCTGAGGTTTGAGCTTGCTCTCTGCCTTCATCCACACTATCTTTTTTTCATCCAGTACTTGCCAGGAAAACAGATTTGCAAAGCTGTTTCCTCAGTTATAATTTTTATAATAAACTACTTTTAAAATCGTGGTACATTAAGAGCCTTACAGCTGGACACTTACTGGGCAGCGTATTTAGAAGCTTCCCTCTACCTCTCTAGTACTGAAGATCACAGTACAAGAGACTATGAGAAAGTATAATTTCATTACTTTTTTGGTGTCAGTATCTGGGGGGTTTTTTGCCTCCTCTTCCACACTTGATATTATTTTCACTGTTAATGGAAATCTGTGTGTGTATTCAGACCTCATTTGATAAATAAGATTTTCCTGTAGCATTTATCTTCATAGGTTTAATTTTTGTTTTATTTTGTTTAATTTTTATTTCTTCTAGCAACACAGTTACTCATTTACTTTTTTTTTTTTTTTTAACCTCAGTGGGCGAGACTGTTAACTCTGAAGTTAATTTAGCTGTGTATGCATGCACCACACTGCTCTCCTGAAGTGCAGGTCAGGACTAAGATTGTTATCTACAAAACTGATCTGACTGTAAACTCTAAATGGTCTCTGTGTGTCAGCAAAAAGTTACTAAATACATCTGCTAATCAGCTGCTTGTTGAGTTAGTATTTCATAGAATGGCTTGGGTTGGAAGGCACCTTAAAATTCATCTTGTTCCAACCCCCCAGCCATGGACAGGGAGACCTTTCCCTAGCCCAGGTTGCTCAAAGCCCCATCCAACCTGGCCTTGGACACTTCCAGGAATGGGGCAGCCACAGCCTCGTGGACAACCAGTTCCAGAGCCTCAACACCCTCAGTAAAGAATTTCTTCCTAATATCTAATCTAAACCTGCCCTCCTTCAGCTTGAGGCTATTTTCTCCTTGTTCTATTACTGCACGAACTTGTAAAAAGTCCATCTTTCTTGTAGCCCCCTTTAGGTCCTGGGACGCTGCTCTAAGGTCTCCCTAGAGCCTTCTCTTCTTCAGGCTGAGTGACCTCAACTTTCTCAGCCGGTTTTCATAGGGGAGCTGTTCCAGCCCTGGGATCAACTTTCCCAGTCAGTGGGAACTTCACTGGACTGTCAGGACTTAAATATGGTGGATAGTGGCTTAGCCACTTCCTCATCCAGTTCCCTCAGGAACAGTGGATGTGTCTCTGTGGGACCCATGGGCTTGTGCACCTTTTTGTTCCTCGGGTGTTCTCCTACAGTGGGCATGTCTAATTGAGATGTCACTGTCCTCCTGCAAGATGTCCAAGCCCTGTTCTTCTTCAATCTGGAGATGCCTCAGGCTCCTGAGAGTAGTCAAATGCCTTCTCAATCTGGGGGGCCAAGAATCCTTCCCATGCCTGGTGGGACAGCAGTGGGTGCCCCAAAGCACTGGGACCCCTGATCACACCTATGCATCCTATTTCCTATGGCTGCTGCTCTGGCTCCATGGGGGATGAGAATGAGAGATGAACTGTGCAATCCTGTTCCACCATCTCTGTTCCAACCAACTCCAGTTCCATCCTCTTGCTCTTTGTTACATAAGATCAATGACTATTTGTGCTGCAAAGTGCCGCCTAAATGTCTGTACACTTACAAGAAATCTGAATGCAGCAGTGAAAACTGTAGGGCAAAGTGAAGAGGAATGTGCACACTCTAGACAGTAGCAAAGTGGCAAGGAACTTTTGGAAAATGCCTTTTTTTTTTTTTCTCTATGGTGAGGGTCAGCACTGATGATCTTTAAATCATTGGCAATAAGTTAGTAAACAGAGATAGAAATTATTCTTCCACAGGTCTGTTTCTACTGCATATTCACCTCACATTTGTTTACCAGGAACAACCAACCACTAAAGACTGTGTTTCCTTTATTTAAAAGTATAGCAGAAGTCCTGTGGCTAAAGAAAATGATATTTGGTGGTCATCTTTGAATTTTTCTCCTTATTCTGAACTGATACTTTATTTTTTTTCCCCATCTTTATTCGACAAACATTTCACAACATTCTGAGTAAAAACACAAGATTAGGAAAATAAATCCATGCTCAACTTTATAGTTTCCTCCTGCTGCCTTGAAAATGCTACTGAGATGAAATATTCCCCCAGGTCTTGTGTTGGCATATTGAATAATACTGGCCTAGGTAGCAGGGAGAATATAGTTTCATAGGATACCTTTCCATCTTCTTATGTGACATCATTTGTAGTAATTGGCATTGCTTTCCATCACCATCTACCTCTTATTTATAGTATGTTCTTTCTTTACCAGATTCTCTGAGATTCCTCTGTGGTTCAGGGATAAAGATACTGCTAAAATGCAGATAAATTATATTCCCACTGTCTTGCTTTGTCTGCCTGACCTGCCAGTGTGCTGTAAAAGCCTTTCATGCTAGATTGTACCAGTATCTGTTGTTTTATTCTTTCCTGTGACTCAATAAGTTCTAAAGAGAAACACATTCATAGCTTTTTTATTTTTGTGGTTACTTAGCATTGTGCCTGTAGTGCAAAGCAAGTTCAGCAGCTGAGATGCATTTCTGAAGCGTGTGTTAGACATGAGCATCAAAACAGAGACTTTTGGAGCTGCCTGGGGGATCAAAATTTCAATGTCCCAGTAAATTGAGAAAGAACAAAGTGTCTTGGTTCCTTATGGAAAGGAACTGGTACTGTTTGTACAGAACAGTACTTTTCTGCACAGTACACTGTACAGGAAGTTCTGTACTGGTTTGTACAGAACTCAGTAATCAGCCTAATAGCAAAACCATTCAACTTCTCATTTAATCAAATTGTGTCAGCATAAAAGGTTTACAGTTTCCTGCACATAAAATGCCATATGCTGAAAAATACAAAGTCCATCTTAAAGGTCTTGTTTCTATTTTACCTTCAGATCAGCTGGAATTCTCTTTTGCAAATGTTATCACATTAAAAGTCACTCCCGTTTGGTTTTATCCTCTCCTTTGTTCCTGAGATTCCTGTATCTTCTTCCAAAAGCACCAGGCATCACCTCAGAGTAGCACCAGCTGCTGTGGTGGGGGCAGAGTCTGTGGGGAGAAGGTTGAATGCACCAGGATGTGTGTTCAGTAATTTATGTAAATGTCAGATTTAAATTTGTTTCTGCACCTAAGTCAGAATCTTCAAATCTAAAACCAGCTGTTGCTCCAGGGGGACTGGGACTATATCTTGGGATAGAATGGAAAATAGGAGCAAAATCCAGTCTTTGGTGCAGAACTTTGTTCAAACTCTGCCCGGGGAAGGAGCTGCTGTTCAAGATGGCAAATCTACTTACTGTCTGAAACATGTAATTGTATTATTTCTATAAACCATCCCAAATCAAAGTTGCATTTGCTGACACGTTGTTGTGGTTTAGCCTCATGTAGCTGCTCACTCCTTTTCCCCCAGTGGGATGGGAGAGAAAATTGGAAGGGTACAAGTGAGAAAACTTGTAGGTTGAGATAAAAGCAAGACAAAACAAGCAATTCATTCCCCACTTCCCATGGGCAGGCAGGTGTTCCATCCAGAGGAGGGCAGGGATCCATCATGTGTAACAGAGACTTGGAAAGACAAACTCAATCACTGAGCATCCTCCTCCTGCTTCCTCCTTCTTCCCCCAAACTTAAATGCTACAATTCCATGTAGTCCGAGAGTCAGTTGGGATCGTCTGTCCTGGCTGTGTCCCCTCCCACTTCTTGTCCCTCACAGCCTGGTGGGATGGAGTGAGAAGCAGAAGAGGCCTTGGCTCTGTGTGAGCTCTGCTCCCCACTAACAAAACCAGCCCTGAATTATCAACACTGTTTGCAGCACAAATCCAGAACACAGCCCTGCAGCAGCTACTGGGAAGAAAATTAGCACCATCCCATATACATCTAAAAAAAACCACCACAGCACACACATCTAGAAAATGTCCTGTTATTAAAGTGGCAACCCCCCACATTTGTAAGTGTTTATACCGAGGGGGTAAGAGTTTTAACCAAGGGACAAGAAAAGGTTTTTTTCTTGAGTGGGGTTATTGGCTGTGTCATGAACAGGGTATTTCTCATCCTGGTCTTCAATCCCACCTTCAGGGGGCAGAAAAAAGAATGTTCCAATAGAAATGATCACCTCGATTAACCTTGATTGATAAAAAATCACCTTGATTGTTCTTTTAAGGTAATATAAGCCACTCTTGCTAAGCCCATCTGGCAAGATCATGATAATAGTTCTCTACAATATATTTTTCAAAATGTTTGTGTGTTTTTAGACATCATTTTTGTTATGGCTATGGATGTCTGAAGTAATACTTCATAGTTCTAGAAGGACAGAAAACACACAAAGAACCCAGTGCAGAGTATTTCCTGCAGAGAAGGGGGGGGGGTGGTTTCCTGCTTGAAAGTTATACAAAGCATTCTAATTCAAATGACAAGTTTTTAAACAATAAGTCTAGAAAACTCGAATATGTAATAAATATGCAATTTTTTTTACATTGAATAAGGAAAAAAATAGCTGTATAGTCTTACTGCATTTCAGTACTACATCCATGCATGTTTCTGTACAGCAGAGTGCAAACATAATATTCTTTCTATTTTGAAGACAGGTCCCCAGGTTTTCCTTGTCTGTTAACAGGCATTTGATCACCCATTATAAATTTGTTTCTACAAATAGTAATTAATTTTAATGATTATAAGTGCTTATATTTACAGAAAGCTTTCAGTATGCAAACTATATTCCTGTAAAATGTTCTGTAAACTAAGTGAGGCTTAATGGATCACAAACAAATCTTCTAATATGTCATCAGAATTTGATAAACATTCTCAGTCCTTAAAAGTTTTCTCCCAGCTTCAAACCATTTTTGTGAGTTGAGATTTATTCACATGGTCTCATGAAGATCTCAGAGCTCCATAAGCTGCCCAAAGCAGTGTTGGTAAAATACAATGAGCTTTTAATGACTAATAACAGATTTCTGGGTCTCTTTGGTGTTCACCATTTACAACAGGAAGAGTAAAACATATTTTTTTTGCCTCTTGTTGCACAATAATTTTTAACATGCCCTGTTTAAAAAAGAATATACCTCTCTACCACTAACAAATCTTTTATTCCATTCTCTTTTTTTCTAAAATAGCTCATCCTTGTGTCTTACAAAGCCATTGAAAAGTATCTGCATTAAAAATTGTATTATGTAATAAAAGCAGATATTTAATTGTATTAGGTGATTAAAACACAGATGATTAACAGTTTTTTTGCAGAGTAAAAAGTAAAAAGCTGTAAAGTATCAGCTAACAATCTTCCAGGTTGCAGGTATCAGGGAAATCCGTGTCTAATCCGGTATTTCTTTAAGCTTTATGAAAACTTTGTCAGCTCTCAAATGAAGGACATGTGACAATGTGTACTTTTCACACTTTGGGGGGTTTACTAATGTATGAATATAAAGAAAGTTTTATGTGAGGCTGAAGTCTATTTTTGACAAGCAGTGATTATTAGAAGTATTTCTTCCTACCTCAAACCAGTTTAGGTTCTGAGTATCTTCTCTACCACAGAGCCAGAATTTATTTCTAAAGGAGGCAGAGTACAGCAAATATAGCTGAGAGCAGCTGGAATAGATCACCTTATGTATTTTTCATGTAATTCTGTTCACTACCTCAAATTGGGTAAAAGCATTTCCAATAGCTCTTGTTTTACTATTCCAAGCTTGCTCTTGTGAAATTTGGAAACAACACAGCTTGCAAAGGCCAGTGGTTCATTTACAATCCTATTAAATTAGTCTTTGCATGCAAGTTTTGAATACTATGTGTTATTAATGAATACAGTGAAGCTGCTTTTTAATATGGGCTTTAGCTTCCTTTTTTTTTTCACTTTTTTTTTTCAGTCTAGTTAAAATTAATTTACATAGGCATGAGAAAAATTAAAAAGCTCCAATTCCACGTGGCCTTCAATTTAAAAACAGATAGTTTTCTAAATAAATGTTTGCTGTAGTCCTTTCCCAGTCACTGGGCAAATATTCCTGGGATAAGATATTGTTCCATATCTAAATATAAGCAGATATTTTATTTAAGAGCCTGTGAAAACATTGACAGTACTTTTAACCTCAGAACAACTTATTTGTTTCTTCCCACTTCAGAAACTGAATCTCATGGAACTAAATATTGAACAGACCTTTTAAGGTACAAGGTCTCTCTTTCTGCCTCAAATTGTAATCTCCAAAGACTGGATCTTACACTAAGTTTTGCTTGTTATTCATTTGATTAAAAATACATAAAGTGCAGTGGGTTTTTAGTTAGTTTGTAATGGGTGGGAAGAGAGGTTTAAATATCCTGTGGCTTGGTTCTATCATTTCCCTGTTCTCATTCTGTGAGAATAAGTGTAGTATAAAAAATTAAAGCAGGTAATATTAAAAGATAGATGTGATTTTTTCCTGCATGTCATAGACTTTCATTCATGTAATTCCTACTTAAGGTTGATTTTTCTGTTCAGCAAAAGATAGAAAACACAGAGAGGCCCAAATCTGTTCCAAGCAAGCTGTTTGCAGCTACCACAGGTGGAGGTTGCTCAGGCTCTTGCATCATCGAGGAATTCCAAACCAATCCAAAGAGGTTTTTTGCCTTCTTGTTTGTACTTACTGCAAAATTAGAGCTGCTTATTAAACACAACCATGATTTAATCAATGCTTTGAGGCTTTGAGGCTCTCTAGGAGCTGCAAGAGCCAAGCTCTATTCTCTGCTGTTTTAGTACAATAAAAAACCATTCCTTTCTTACAGCTCCTGATTTCATGGACTAGTAGGTTTTGCTATAAATGGTGTAACTGTGTCAATGGCTGCTTTTGAATTCCTCTGCTATAGGAAGGATAATGCTGACAGTAACTACCATATCCAGATTTCTTTTCTACTTTTCAAAAGGCCTTGTTCACTGTCAGTATTTTACAGCAATTTATTTCCAGCAGCTCCTTGTGTTTATTTTTACACTGCAACTACACACAACTCTTTGAGAAACTTCCTTAAAAGAAAAAAAATGGTGTTTTCAGAAAGCTAACTCGAAATATTATGCCTTTCAAACAGTGTGGTACAGCAGTATGTGATTGGCAGCTCAGCCACTAATAACAGTATGGTGATTCAAAGCTGTGATAGTTCTAAATGGTCTGAAAATAGAAAGCTTGGATTTGGAGGATTTGATATGTGTTTGAAGAAAAACAGAACATAGAAAAACCTGTGGTAATCTATGTCATTGAAAAGCTTAAGCTGTGGTGGTGGTTGTGATCTGGTCATGGATGGTTTACTGCAAGTTATTGCTAATAGGATTGTACCTTCCTTTTATAAAAAAAGATAACAGGAGAAAAAAAAAAGACAACTCAAAGCAAGTATATTAAACATCCAGATAAAGGAGTCTGGTAAATTCACCCTCAAAACCAACCTCCTCTGATATTGCAGGTTTGTCCAGCCTCTGATTTTTGGATTACAAATAGGAGACCAGGATATAAAAGTTTAGATTAGTTGAAGTTTTTTGAATCTGAGCCAAATATTACAGGTAAAATTCCTTTGCATGGCATTATGTTTTTTTTCTTCTTTTGTTTGTTATTTTTCTTACTGACTTTACACTGGGATTTTCTTTCCTACAAGAGTGTTTGGTTAGATGGTTTGAGCTCCTTAAAATTTCTTAGCAATGCTGTCAGGTTTTTAGGTGTCCTTTATTCAAGGTTTTAAAGGAAGAACTTTTTTTTGGGGCAAGACAACTTTGGAGGACACTGTTGAGTTCCTTAAGGATTGTCATCTCTAGTACAGATTCCACAGAACCATTATTAAATATCCAGAGAAAGAGTCCATAAAGTAGAAAGTTCTTGATTCCTATATGTAACCAGCTTGAACCCATTGCACTTAGGATTAATGGTAGTCAATATAAATAATAATTAACAAGCATTATGCATACCACTTGTATTGCCTAATAAATCCAAAATTTAGTTTATTGCAGAGCAACTTATGTATTGAATACAGTTACCTTCTTATGGAAAAGAAGATGAGTGAAAGTGGACTCTGAGACTGTAAAGCAGGTGGCAAGGACAACAGTTTTATTACTGAATTTCCCAGAATTCATATGACTGAAACCATGGTATTTTCAACTTTTTTTTAGTGGTCATCAAGAACACTTAAAAGCAGTTTGAATCTGGGTATTGTGAGAGAAATATTAGACCATCACCTCCCATCTGAATGGTCTTAAGTCAAACTTTTAGGTTTGAACATAGATTCACTTTGCTTAAACTCAGTAACTTAAAAGTGTGTCTCTGTGGTCAGTGCCAATCTGTCAGTATGGAGCTTGTGACATAATAGAAGAAGGAGAAAATAAAGGATACTGGTGTTGTAACACATGGTCTCTACTCCAATTTTTTTTGTCTTTTCTTTGAAAGTCTAGAACACACAGAGATTTTGGCTGTGGTTGGGTGGAAAAAAAGTCTGCTTACTGATTTAATATTGAGGAGTTTTGTTTGTTTTTTTTTTTAATAACTCTTGAGGAGAAACATTGCATCAGATGGAGTGGGAGGAGGAGAGCTGGGCCCTGAGGTTTATAATATTTGTGTGTGTGTAAGAGGAAATAGCGTTATTGTGTAATATTTTTGCTTCTGAGATTTTTCTGCCTTATTAAGCATTATGGTAGATAGTTGTATTTTGATGAGCTTGGTAGAGGTAGCTTTTATTCCCCTGCTCTGATTTTTATCTTTCTGCCTTTTCAATGTTTGTCTTTGAGGACAATGGGAGGAGAAATGTGGCTGAGGTGTAGCACTGACACTGCCCCCATTTACTCTCAGTGCTGAGCAGCACAGATACAGCATTATTGAATCTTTTAGAATTTAAGTTGGGAACAAACAGAACATGTCCCACTTCTGTCTGCAGTATCCCTCAAGATTCAGGTGTGTGCTAGAAAAAGATAGGGAAGATACAGATAACAGATAATACAAAGTGTTGGAAAAGGGAAGCATTTATCTCTAAGGGTATGTTCAGATATTCATGTGCAAGTCCCATGGGATTTTAACAAAGGTATCTGAAGGTACAATTTGACTTTAGAAAAAAAAATTGATTTTATTTTGGTTTGGAAGGTAGTCAGAGTTTTGGTGACTCTAGCCTACAGAAAGACCTAAGGCTTTTCTCTGAATATTGAATAGAATAACACTTTTTTATCTTGTAATGGTTTTCCACAATAAAGACAAATTTATGTTGTCATGATATCCCTTTCTCCCTAGAAAACTGGAAGGAAACGAAAAGTAAAATTGAAAGTCTGTTAAGGATGACCAGAATCCCCAAGATTACGCCTGTCAGGTTTCTGGGAGGATCAAACAAACAGAAAAGGTATTGTCACAGATCCTTCAGACTCACCTTAGGAAAAGTCCAGTTAGTTTGGCTGCATAACTACTTTAGAAACAAACTGATCTGTTTTGGGGGATAATGGAACCTGTTCTAGGAATGTCTTGTCAGTATGAGAAATTTGACAGTGGCATAATTATATCTAAGTGTGGGAGATGAAGAAACAGAAAATCAGCAATTCGAGAGGTGGGTCAAGACATTGAAAGAAGTGGCAAAGAAAAGGAAGAAGAAGAGATCTAAGTGAAAATGGGACTAGTGTTTTAAGCAGACTGACCATGAACTGCATTACTGGTGTTAAATGCTGTGTTTAAAAGATCTTGTTATATGTATTTTCCCATATTCTGTACCCCAGTTTATCCCTCAATTCCTACTGGTCCAAGTTTGCTGCAATGCAGCATTCCCTCCTTTGGTTATACTCCTCCCCTCCTTTCCCTTTATGGTCGTATGCTGTTCCATGCTCTCCAAGTTTGTCTCACCCTCCTCCCATGCTCTCCTTATTTGTAAAATCCCACCTACCTTCCAGAGTCTTCCCTGCTTCCCCCTATATAAAGGAGGAGCCATTTTGTTTGTGGAGTTTACCCTTGTGACACCCTTAGGTTCACTTGTGCCAGGATTGCTTTAATAAAGGCACTTATTTCAACTTACCATTGTCAGCCTACTATCCTGTGCCAAACCCTACCCTGGGTGGATTTGCCTGCAACCCGTAAAGGTTGTATTATCTAAGCAAGAGGTTGTATCAATATTGTGCATATATTCAGGTAGAGAGTGTTTATCTGTTAGGAATATGCATAGATTTCCCTGTTTGTGAACAAAAAACTCAGATTTTGGTGTGCGTATGTACAGAAAGACAGCCTCTAACTTAGCTGTAGAATTATGTGAGACTTGAAATTGAAGTATAAAGCTTTTACTGGTATGTATTTGACAGAATTGAACTACTCATTACTTAAAAAGTTAATTACAACCAAAACACTGCCCTGAATCTTTCCATTTTGTCACACCGTGGTGTGTGTGGAGAGAAAGCGAGAGGTAAAGATTAGAGGAGCTTTGTTTTAAAGCTGCCTCAAAAGGAGTTTTGTGTCACTCTGCCCTTTTAAACTGTGTGATTTTTCAATTTCCATAAATTCAGGTGTCTGGGTCAAAACAATGACCTATTCTGTGACTCTGGATAAGCTGAGTTGTGTCTTTTTAAAAATGGAAATGATAGTATTTAACTTAGTAGGTAAAAAGTGTTTCGACGTCTTTAGATGGGAAGAGCCATGGTGAGCTGAATATATTTACTATTTCTGATCCTTTAGATTGCTGTAGATTATTTTAAATAGTTTGAATGCAAAATTTAAATCACTGTCTGATTTTAAGACTGGTGTCTAAATGGAATGTAGGAGCAGCAACACGCATTATGCTACCAAGAAGGTTGGACATCTTCCCTTTCCAGTAGTCCATAGATGCTGTCTCTAGTTTACTGGGCTAGGAGGGAGAAAAAGATATTTTTTTTATGATGGGCTTGTTTTCTGTGAACTTTCCTTCTGAGAACTTGTCCACTGGTCCTCTGAATTTACAGGAATTTCTGCTGTTCCCTGCAGCCTCTGGCTTAAAAAATCAGGCTGGATAGACTTCACAGAGTACATTCAGAATTGTAAAACTTTATACAATTTTAATTATGTATTTTCTGCTGACCCTGTCAAAATCCTTTGGCAAACTGAGCTCACTGTAGTGGGATGAGGTGGTCTTCTCTTAAAGAAGCTGGTGTTAATGTAGTGACAAGAAACTGTTACGTTGTGGGGGGAAAAATCCTTTCCAGAAGCAGCAAGGATAAAAAGGGGAATAAGTGCCACTGGTTTACATGAGCCTTTTGGAATGACCTATAGTAGGGATTTTTAGTGTTGCTACAATGGAGGATTTCAGTGCCATTGCTACATCAGAATCTCCCTTCAGGCCTTTGTTGGAGACACAGAGCTGAGGAGTGAGGGATAGAAAAGGAGAGAGGGAACAGTGCTGTACTTATCTACCACCACCTCCCAGATAAATGAACAATGATTATTCCCACTTTGTTAATCTGGGATTTATGCCAGACTTAACTGTGCTTGGTACAGCACTGAAGAAAAGGTGGTCTATGTGTTGCTGGTACCTCAAAGAACTCCTGTGAATGGCATTCACAACTGATGTGATATTATTTAACTGCAGTAAATTATTTTAACCATGATGTCAGTATTTTATGCTTTAGGATACACGCAGTACTAGAATAAGGCTTTGGCTTCTTAAATGTCATCATCTTCTGAATCCAAAAATATCATATAGGCTGTACACATTTGTCTTCAGTGCTTTGGTGGCTCAAGTAACTGCTTTGGCTTGAGAAAAGAGTAGATTTATGGAAGTTCAATGACAAATTTTGTTCACGTGTCATCATACGTGGAAAGGGAAAGATGGGGTGGAAGACTAAATGATATCTATTTGTTGAGTTCTGAATCAAAAGATAATACTCCTGAGGTAACTTGTTTCTCTGTTTTCAAGATTTGCAGAGCTACTGTACTAAATTTAGCATTTATTTGGACCTAGAGAAGTTACTTTGATTTAAGAAAAGTATTTTAGTAGAAAGCCAAAGCAATAAGTCAGAATACCCTAGTGTCGTTTGGAAGAACATGGGACAGGCACGTTATCCAGGTTGGGTTTGATTTAAGAAAATGCCACATAAAATCAGAGCAACAAGAAAGGAGCCAGTTTGTAAATATATCCTTACATACTTTTTTTGAAAGGTTGTATAGTAAAGCAATTCAACTTGATCTTTAGGGTATTATTTAAGTACTTGGTTTTTTTCTTTTCTGTTCAAATAAGAAGCAAATTATTTAATTAGGAAGATGTGAGAATGTGTGTATCTATTATAGGTTGTGCAGCAATGCAAACTGTCTGTACTGGAACAGACTGAAGAATTTTGGATTGTTTGTTGTTTGTTTTGTTTTTTAAAGTCTGAGTAATACTGTTCTGTTTTTAAAGGTGAAATTTTAAATACACAAGCTTCTAATGGATTTATTTGTTTTAAAAGATGATGCAGGCTGTGGTAATTTCATATGTTAGCACCCACCAAAGATCTGTTACTGCATCCACTCCTACCTATTCCTAAAATGTGATAAAAGATTTGGAAAAATCCTTTCTATGATGAAGAACTTCTACATTAATTTTTTTTTTTCTTTTCAAGTGACTATTCAGGATCTCTTTAATCAGCTTCCAGCTGTCATTTAAACTGCAATGGTTGAGTCAATAGTGAAGTACATGAGAATTGCTTCTCTTGTGCCTTGTGAAGATCCATGGATGTGGTCCCAGGCAACTCCATGACCTCTCACAGCTTGCTCTCCATTCGTTGTGTAGCTAATTCCCAGTATATGTTGCTTATTTGGATTAAGACAAATATTGAACCACTATATGAACACTCCCATGGAACTGTACACTGCTGTAGTTAAATACACTTAGAAAACACCTTGAAGTTAAAAATAGACTTAAGTTGGCCACTTAGGTTAAAGTTGTGTTGGTGCAGAATATTTGGAAGAAGCAGAGGTTCATTAGAAAATGCTTTTTTCTGGGGGGGATAATTTGCCATATGAAGTCTGGCCACCCTACCCACACCTCACCCTCAGCCAGCACAGGTCATTGAAGGGAGGTAAGACCTTTGGTTCCATGGTGGGATGAAGAGCTGGCACAACCCCATATCAAGGAGAAGGGGGGGGTTATGCGTTGAGGAGTTTGCTGGGTCTGCTGGAGTAACTACTTGCTACAGATGCGACCAAAAAAACCCTGAAACTTGTCCACAAAGCAAAGAATAAATATGACTTCCTCACTGGGCGAACAGAGCTAATTTTAAATCCATCATATGAAAAACAAATACAATTTTTTTTTCTTTTAAGACACAGCAAGAACAGATTGAAACATTTCAAAACATGTGTCTTCCTAAACTGCTCCCACAAGGAAGATCATTTTCTAAACTCCCCAGGTGCATAGCTACCTCAGTTTCCCCTTTCCTATATGGTGTTGTACCAAATGCAGTTGATTTGCAAGTTCCACAGCCATTTCAGACTTTCAGAGCTCTTGACCTCAGTGAAGTCCCTACATTTCAGAGCCCTGGCAGTCTATTTGAACACATAAATGATGCCTTCAGCCTGTCCTTCTACCTGCTGAGAGGCTTTTGTCTCAGCCTTTTTTGGACTTTCACATTTCTCTGTCCTTTCCAAGGCTGATATCTAGGTCCTTTTGATCCGGTTCAGTTGCCTGGGTTCTAGCATCAGAATATTTAGTTTTTATGTTTCCTCGCAGAAAAAGCTGGTTGGGAGCTTTGTTTCTCCACAGGCTCCTCCCTGACTAACATAAACCTTCCTTTCGATTGGTGCTAGAATCCACTGAATGATTTTATAACACCAAGCTCACGTACTTCATCAGTTCTTTCCTTATTTTTTTCCAAAATTCTGGCTTGTTTTAAAATTAGGGGACTTTCAAAGGGCTACATCTATATCACAATACCTTGTCTTCATTCAGCTTTTCCTGGGATTGCTCATTTGCCTTGGTACCTTCTCCAATCATTCCTGCTTATGAAGTGGTGTTTCACCCAGTTTGGGTAGTCATCAATTTGGGTAGATGATGAGAACCTATACAGCTTAACTGATAAAATTCAACTGTAACAGAGAAATATGCCCAAATCTACTAATTCAGTTTATTTTGCTGGATCAATGTGCACATAACATGAGCAAATAAAACATCATGGTTGTGCCCCAACTGAAAAAAGGGCACAATTAGACAAAATGAGTCTATGCAAGGCAAGTAGCTCAGCTGCAATTCATCTACTAGAGCCTAAGAGAAAACAATTACCAGTACAGGACTAAAGATGGGCTGAAGGGATTTTAACTGGCCTCTGCAGGACATGATCTAAACTTGTTTTTCAACACAAGCAAAGACATCTGCTGTGGGAGAGACTGTCAATACACTAACACAGTATCTAACACTCTGCAAACAGTAAAAAAGGTAAGTCACCAAATTTAGCATGAAACTACGTTGTAGTACTGATGGTTTTACCTCTGTGCTGTTGAAGATATACTTGAAATGTGTTTGAATCACATGGAAAGATCATTTCATGCACTCCTGAGAAGCTGTGAAACAATGGGATTGCTCAGCTGCATCTGAATGGCAAGTTTAGGTTGACAAACTAGAAATACCTGAAGTTGAACCTTGCCAAGACACTGAGATTAACAATCTTTCACTTACAAAGAGAGCCATGGGAACTTGAACAGTATCTTGACTCACACACCTGTGCTGAAAAAAAGCAGACTAAAGAGACAATTGTGCCAGTGAAACTGGGCTCTTGTCACTAAAATAAAGTCCTCTGAAAGATGGGGTAGCTTGAGGGTCATGGGATGATGCAGACTTGAGCCTTGCTCCCAGGGCTGTATCTGCACTAAGCACGTAAGGAGATGCAGCAGGACAGAGGTTACCTACTGCTTTCTCTGCAGGGCATTGTAATTCTCTCAGCCTACTGGTGCTTAATTGGTTTTGGTCAGCATGAGCCTCATTTAGCAAAAACCAGACTTCTGGAGCTGTTTAAGTGCTCTGTTTCATGCTAGCTGGAACAAAATTGGGGTGATCTCACAGGCAACTTGGTCTGCAGGTCAGAAGGGAGGGAGGGAGGATAGTGATGAGTGGCAGGAGCGATCCTTTCAAGGCAAGAGTAGCTTCCCTTTTCAGGGTGCTACATATATATTGCTTCAACATCTACTTTGCCTAATTTGCCAATTAATTGTCAATTTGGTTTAATGGGAGGTGCTTTGTAGGCTGAATTTAAGTAGACTTCGTGAGCTGTCCTGGCAAATGTTGGGGTCACCATCCCTGAAGGTGTTTAAAAGATGTGTGGACCTGGTACTTCAGGGTATGGTTTAGAGGTGGACTTGGCAGTGCTGGGTTAATGGCTGGACGTGATCTTAGAGGTCTTTCTCAGCCTAAACAATTCTATGATTCTAATGTTCACACATCCTAATTTAGCAGCTAATCAACTGGTAGTGATGATTCAAAATAAATACAATGTGAAAACAAAGTGGGTTTATCATATCGGGCCTTAACTGCCTGTAGGGTTTTGCATGCTTTGCTAAATTGAAATTTCATAGGCAGAGAATACCTCCAATACCACAGTGGCTTCTCAATCCCAGGCTTTTGTGATAAGTTCCTTTCTAGAGGAGAAAATAAAATGTAAACTTAATTGCTTAAACTCTGAAAAATGCTTTTCTCTGAACTCAATGAACCACAAAGATGAATAGTTTATTACTAAAGGGAATTTAGCTCTATTTACAACTGCTTGTACTGTGAAATTGGTTGTTTGTGATCTCTAAAGGCTTGCTTTCTTTTCAGACAGCTCAAACTGCAGTGGAAAGCCACACTGTAAGAAAATTACAGTCTCTAGGACAGCCTGTTTCAGGTTTTATGGAAAATAAATATGGAAGCATTACCAACTTCAGGATTTAAAGCAGAGGACTTGTAAAAAAATCACTGAAATGTAAACTAATCAACATTGATGGTCTTAAAAGCAATTACTCTGCAATACTAGATAAATGACGTTCTATTGGTCCCTGCTACCTCATTTACATCTCCAACACTGCTCGACCAGCTTTGAAAAACAGCCCTGGACATGGATATAACAAAGTCAATTCAGTGTGAGGGACAAATGCATCCCACAACAAGTGCTTCATGTATTTGTGAAACCTGTGATGGATGTCTGGTGACCAACTGCTCAGCAGAAATGTAGGCCAATGATTTAGCACATGGGCACGGATTTCTCAGCTATTCTGAAAGTTTTCAGCTAAGTTGGCCAACTAAAATAGTAATTCTTCCTTGTGCAGCAGGTTAAACTGAGATTTTTAGGCATACCAGCATTTTCTGGGTCATCTTGTAGAAGCAAACTGAAAAAAACTCTTCATTTTTTCTTTCAGAATATCTGAGGAGGCCAGGAAAGAAGCACAGGGAGGGATGTTGGATGTAGCAGAACTAGAACTGCTGCCATTCCTGGAGACCTAAGATGTTATGTGGAGCATTGTGTCCAGCCCTGATGAGCTTTGCTCCAGACCTGGATTCAGGGAAGAGGCAGTGGGAATGATCAGTGGAGCTTCTATTACCCAGAAAGACATCAAGGACCTGATGTGTTCAGCTCCAGCAAGAGCCAAGGGATAGTCTTTGCAAAGTTTTTCCAATAGAACTGGGTGGATGTGATGGATATTGGAGGAGGTAAGAAATCTGACACTTCTTAAGATAGTGTTTGATAACTTGATAAGTGGGATTATGTGAAAAGGGTAAAGCCACTAAAATAGCAGAGCAGGGAGCCTGCTGATGCAGGAGGCACATTCCAGGTCTCTGTTCTTGTGAACAGATTGTCTTTAGCAAATAACTCAACTCTGTTAAGAAAAGTATTGAAAGGCTACTTAAATTATTTCCAAGGTAATACATTTCTAGTTGGTGGTTTTTTTGTTTGTTTGTTTTTTCTTTGCCTTGCAAAAATCTTATTTCAATAACATATCAAAAGAGATGGACACTTGGCATGTATGTGTTGCTTTCAGAGCAAAGGCTAGAGTGAAAGCTAAAAAGAAAACAAAATCTTAAAGACAATATGGTTCAATCAGCCTTGACCACACAACAATTAGTTGCCAGTACCAGAATCTTGGCTTTGTTCAGTTTTCATTTATACCAGCACCAGTTCTTCGGGTTTTGAAATGCAGCTCTGAAGGCACAGAATGAGCAATGGAGATTTTATTCACTGTGTCTGCATGGGAAGGAAAATGGATTATTTTCACCAATTATGTACAAATAATAGGTCAAATTGAAATGCATGGTTTCTGGTGTTTCCACCCTGATAGTTCCTAGTTTCAGTAATGTTCACTACTTCCTAAATTAACTGAAAACCTCCATACTCTAGATCCAGAGATACTCTGTGTGTCACATACACATTCAAAGGACCTGAGGCTCTTGGTTTTTTGATGTAAAACAACATGTCACAAGCTGTGATTTTGTTTTGTTGCATTTCCATGAAAGACTGATAGAGTAGGCTTCATGCAAGATCATGTCAATGACACCATTTTGGTACAAACCTATTAAAAAAATGAATGTATTAACACAACCATATAATGTATTGTAGGGGCCACCAGTAATCAGTACATTGCTGGTTTATTCCATTTAAATTAAACAACAGCCCTTTCAGTACACAAAAGTGATGGAATCTGAAACCTGCTTTCGAAGACCCTGGTTTGGTTTTAACCTTGTGTTGTTGTGAGCATATACTGGGTGTTTTGGCTTAGAGATGAGCCATGTAGTTGGAATTTTAAGGCCTTTAAAACCAGTGCTTTTGTGAAGTCACATGTACCATTTTCAGGGAAGGGTGAAGCAATTTGAATTACCTTCAAGCTGCATCTGAGCCCCTGTTCGGTGAAGGGGTTAAGTGGCATTGGCTGCCAGATACTTTTTTTTGCTTACAACTTTGAGAAGGAATGTTTTTGTCAGCTTATTTCACTTGTAATAGGATTTGTGCCTTAGAAAGGTGGATATCTGCTCTAATAGGGATCAGTATTTAGAAGGAAATATGAGGCTGTTTGCCAAACGAAAATGCCAAAGAAATTCTAAGTTTTCAACTGATATTTCTACAGTCACATTTCTGCACCTTTAAAACTTAAGCTTAAGTTTGATTTTTCTGCTTGAACTGCCAACAGAAAAGTACAAGAAATCCAAATCTAATCACAGAAATTACATGAAGCTTTCCAACATGACCACACAGTGCCAGTTTTTGCAAAGGATAACTTATGACAGGATAGCTGTCCACTATGAGATAAAATAGGAAATTAAGAAAAAAAAAAAGAAAATGAAGACTGTAAATGACTTCTCATTCATGCACATGTGAAAATAAGAGAATGTATTGAATGCAGCTGCATTTATGTTTCTCTTGGATCTAGGAGTGTTCAGAATGTTTGTTAATTTTAGGTGAAAATTTGATTACTAAAATTTGCTTATGCTTTCAGGTGGAAGAGAGAGTGTAAGAAACATTGCATGTGGGGTTAGGATTTCAGGTGATCTTGACATACAAAAGATATGGCTTTTGAAAAGTAGGTTTTCCTTAGGTATAAGCTCTGGTTTAGTTTAAGTTAACTTCAAGACTGAAAAGAGAAATTCAGTATTGAAATAAGCTCTTCCATGAAGAGCAGGAGGACAACCTGTTTTCTCTGCATGTGGTGAAAAGGATGAGCAGATGGTCCTAACTTGAAGCAAGGAAGATTAAGGTGAGATATTATAGATAAAATTTTTCAATGCTGTAATCACCCTTGGATCATGTCACAAATTATTTCCAATGATGAGCCGTATTTGTCTAATCAAAGCTTTTCATTTGTATTCTGAATAGTTTATAAAACAGTAGAAACAAAGGACAGAACTTATATTTTAGTAAATGTAAACAAAAATTTCCAAATCAATGAGTAGATTAAAAAAATAAATAAACACACTCCCAAGCAAAAAATTAGAGCAAATTAATTGGGGGAACTATTTGCTGTGAATCACTCACTTTAGCTTGATTTCTAAGTTTTATTTATTACTGATCCTTAAATAGAATAATAGTGTTATATGCAAATGTATTTGCTTTTATTATCATTCTGAAAACAGGTATTCTCTCATTGCTTTAAAAATGTGCATTTTTAGATGTTCTTTTGAACAGTCCATTTGCATATTGATGGCTGGTGCTGTTGTGCTAAAATGCATGCAGTATCATTCTGTGAATATTGGAAAAGAAAGGGTAAGTAAACGTGATTAACTGCAGGCTGTGATGCTAAACATATTCCATTACTCAAGCAAATGTTTCTCTCTCTTTCATCTAATGAGAAATTTATGGATTAGCCTTTTCTTCCTTCCCTGATGGCTATTCCCTCCTATTGTTAAGAAACCAGGGGATAATATAATGAGAGGCTCACTTGATTACTATCAATAAGCCTTCAAATGGTTTTTTTAGCAAGAAGCAGCCAAATTCATCCCAAGTGTAACATCAACAAAATCAATAACATAACAGTAATGAGTGAAGAAAACTGCCTCCACCACTCACTGCAAGGTGTCTGAATGATCATTTTGATTGAAAACATGGGGTTTTTTTAATTTCCAAACACATTTTTTAATATCTAAACACCTCTTTTAACGGTGTGAAATCTTGCAGTATTTATGCAAGAGCTCATCCCGGGCAATGGAGCAGTCCATTGGGAATGTGTGTCAGATATCTGTGGGACACACAGCCTTGCTGGCCCCAGGAAGATGCCCTGGGCAAGGGAAGGACCTTGTTCAGGGATGTGTGTTGTTAAGGTTGAAGAGTGAGGCTGAAATGTCCAGGCAGTTTCCAGGAACTTCTCCAGTGACAGAGCTTCATGTGATGTGATGGGGGAGGCTGGAGTAACTGGGAGACATGGGTGAACTGGGAAAGGAGCTTTAGTCCTCTTGCAGGTGACAGACTCTACCAGTCAGCTCAATGGGAAATGGTCCCCTCTGGCTCATCATTCATGGCTGGTGTTCACAGACTTAATCTCCGGCCACCAAAATGGGTTGGCCTCTTTCACATGGTCCTTAGGGAGCAATATCTGTTATGTACTTTATGCATGATCTGGTTTTTCTTCGGTCTTGCCCAGAGTCTGCACCAGGAGCAGAGTGTGGGATCGCAGGGCAGCACTTGACCTTCACCAGGCTTTGGGGACAGATGGACTCACAGTTCTTGAGCTGACTGCAAATAGATGAACCCTCCTGCCTCCTGGTGTTGGTCCTTCCATCTCCTTTGTCTGAGCTTTCAGACTGGGACTTAGGTCAAGGAAGTCACCTCAGAAGTTTCCAGTGGGAGATCCAATAACCAGCTGAACCTTTCAAAGCAGAACAGCAAGAATCTCAATAGACAGTCTTGTTTCATAAGAAAGGTCTTATTTTAAAGCCTTTTCCTCATTTTATTTCTTGGAATTTCATTGTAACACATGGCTTATTTTAAAAAAATACTAGAGCTGCATGCTCTTTCTGTTGATGTCAGATCTATCATGAACTTATTGCTCATTTTTTAATTAAACTTTTCTATTATGTAAAGCATGAGTCTTAGGCTGACTGGCAGTCATTCAAGCTCTTGGAATATAAGGTCTTAGCACAGCCTCATAGAAAATTCAGTGAGAGCCTCCTGCAGGAGTTCCCTTACCCACAATGAGATTTCAGTAAATTACAATATCCCTTTCAAGAGTAATTGCAATAAATCTAATAAAACCAGCAAATGTGAAATATGTCAGTGTATCACAGTTCATTAGAATAAGATCTCCATGGCAGACTAATAATAAATAGTAATGCTCAGATAATAGCCAAGAAAATGTAACATCTGAGCATTGAAAGAACATAAATAAGGATGTGAACTCATTGGATTGTGTTCTGAATAGAATAAATGGATGCCCTCTGGACTTCTATCAAAGTGATGGATGAAGGCTTTTCTTTTTTGACTACTGAAAATGCAAAGAAATAAAAAATGTATCCAACCCCCAGATTTCCAATCCTCACCCTGCATTTGCAGCAACTCCCCCCTCCAGTGGATGATTGAGGACTGGGAGCCCAGAATGTGAAGGACAGCTGCTCCGGCAGGAATATTTGAGATCATAATCCAACTTGTGGCAGTACCTTGGGCACTTTGGGGGATATGGTCAAACAATCCTGCTGTGGCTTTTGTTTTGCTTGATTTTGCGCTGTCTGGAAAAAATCATGTTTTCTGGAAAGCATGATCATATTTTGTTTTGTTCTCAATTTGTCCCCGTTTGGGTAGTGTTGATTTCTTCCCTTCATTTCTTTATGGAGCACGATCCAATTTCGTGTGTTTTCCTCTGCAGTGCTGATTCTGTCAATCAAAAGCAAGCAGTTATATTCATTTTTAATACTATTTTGTGCTCTTTCAAGCAACTCTGTCCAAGCACACTGAAGCATGTTTCAGCTGCAGCACAACACACTTTATTTTAATCTTTCACTGATATTAGTGGATGCACAGAAAATTTGACTTACTTGCAAATTATAACTGAACGATTTACAGCATGGCCAGATTATAATTGTGAGCTCATGAAGGAGAAAATTAAAGGTTTAAAGGACAAACTCAATTCTGATCCAAAACTACCATAACATGTGGAGATAATAAAACATACATCAGTAGTGAAAATTGGTCCAAATATAATTTCTGAATAGACAGTGTGTGTGTGTGTGTGGATAATCCTGTGATGACATTTGATTGTTTTTCAGGCTGAAACATAAGTAATCAAATCTCATTTGTCAAGGCTGGTTTCTCATTTTAAGCATTTGAGGGGAACGTTTCTTTCTAAAGAAAAAGTCTACAACATGTCCTGTGTTGGAGGACTTTCCTCTTGTGAGGTATATGGGAGAGGACAGAGACGGGACACCAGACTTGACTAATGAATGTTATGAACCATTATGGAAATCCCACTCTCTCTTTATTCCGTATTTCCAGCAATTTATAGTTGCTCACGACTTCAGAAACCTCTAATTGTTTGGGATAGCATTTTCTTTGCAGAATTATTCCTTAGGCAGTGCTTGAGTGCATAATAAATATTATTTATCTACTGGTTTAATGTTGAAACTTCAAATAGTTATGTATCATACACAAAACGGATAAGGCACATGCATTTCAAACTCCTGTTAAAGTAGCTCCACTTCTGCAGCTCCACAGAAGTTTGAGTAATGCAATGTCTTGGTGTTAGAATAAAATTTTTTTTGGAGGCTCACCTGAATCCAGGAGGGTTGTTTTGCTTCTACAGTAGTTTTAAAACTTAATTATCTTGTCTCCCTCTCTCTTGTCTGAAATAATAACAGCTTTGTTACCTTTAGAAAATCAGAAGTGATTGCGACACGGAGCTGAATAAAAACGCTCTTGTCTGGGATCCCAGTGCCACAGCTGATTGTCAGACAGCAGGTTTCTTGATTCCAGAGTTGATATGCATAATGTTTCAGCAAACTCCTGCTCTAGGCTTGGCCAGGTGTTATGATAATTTCCTTGTCCTGTGGGTGTACAGATTTAAAAATCCAAAATGGCTTATGAAGGTTGCCTGGTCTGATCTCCTGGATGGCATAAGCCGTGAAATAGAAGATCCTGATTTCAATAGCAAGAACGTAATTTTGGGTAGAACTGAAACATGCTTCTTTCAGTTTTATTTCTGTTTGTTTTTCAGAATGAAAGCATTCCCTGGAAAATGCACCTTTGCTTTTCCAAGCCTGCCTCCCTCCTGCCGTTTTCATTCCAATGTTTATAAGTCCTGGCATTGGGTAAAATTGTTCTCAATTTTTTGTCTAATTTTTAATAGACCACACTCTGTTATTGGATCTAATTGTGTCACTCACATCAAGTTTCTCTTATTAGAAAATTACTTTCTTAATAAGCAGTTGCAGACAGGGAGGAAGTTTCCTACTTGCTCCTGTCTTAAATAAAACATGGTGTGTGAAGCAGGGCTTCCAGGCTTGGAATCACTCATACAGTGTGGACAGCATTAAGACCCTCCTCCCCAACTTTTGAATCACTGATGCCAGAATTTACACAAGCCCATTTTAGTGTTCTGACTTAATAATTAATTTTTTAAGCTTAGCAATAAGAAAAAGAATTGTGAATAATATGACTATTGTTTTGACTTTGGAAGTCCTTCTGCTCACGTCTGCATTTTAGCAAGGATATTCTCTAAGGCTGTTAAGCAGATGAACTCTTTCAGGCTCCCGTCAACTGTGGAAGTTGAGGAGATTAAACGTTCTTCAGCTTGGCTCACAGCTCATCCCTGCCCTCTTTCTAGAATTTACTGCCTCCTTAATTATGCTGCCACCACTGAACAGTTAATCCTTAATTAGTCAGCTAGTAAAGACCTTCTTAGCAAAACAATTTATTTTTAATTTGGTTCCCAACAACAGGATGGAGAGAGTGTAAAGGAGAAGATCAGCTGGTGGGTCTGAGAGATCCTGTTTTTCAGTGGAGGGATGTTGAAGAACAGATGAAGGGAGAAGGGATGGAAACAGGAATCCAAAAGACCTTTAGCCTTGGAGTGGGCTGAATATACAGCAACAATGGCTTACTGGAGAGGTCACAGCCTGTGATCTGGGCACCTCTTGAAGGCATTTTTTTAGCGATCTAGAACAGAACAGGAACAATTTGATTTCTTGGAAGGTGGGAACATCAAGCCTCAAGGAAAGTGAGCCCCTTGAGAGTGCTGGATCGTTGTCAGGCTGAAGAGTATTAGAGTATTGCTGTGCTTGTGCTGTGGGACAGATGAAAACCCAGGTTATTTCTGCCAGGGTTCTGGTTCTTGCTATTTAGAAGGTGGTTGGCATTCAATTTTTTTTTTTTAAATTCTCTTCATCCTTTTTCCATCTTTTCTTCCTCAAATATCCAACCCGAATGCAGTTCTTCAGGTTACAAGATTCTTACCATACAGAGGCACTTTCATGTGTGTTTTCTCCATTTTGTTCTCTGAAGGAAGGGCAACTCCATCTACTACTTCAGATCTTTATAAAATTTAATTTTTGAACAGTGTCATAGTTCTCAGCAGAGAGATCAAACCAGAGCTGCATCAAATTGCATTCTGACCTCAAGGTATTATCCTCAAACTGCAATTCATGGTGCTTCCCCTCATTAGTTTAATGAATGCTACAGCAGTTTGTCTCGGTTGACTTTTTTCATAAATAATTGGAAGTCCTTTGTTGCCATGGCTTAATATCATTTCATGCCCTATCCCTTAATGATTCACAGTCAATTTGTTAATCTGGAGCTCTATTTTCCCTGAAACACTCCTGTCTGTAGTGATTATTCCCAGAACTGCACCAAGCTGATTGAGAACTGCAGCTCCTGTCTGTGAACCATTACTCCATCTCCATCAGAACAGATGCTGAGGAGATTTACTGCTTTACTCTGCTGACTCTTTTGGACTAGAAATTTTGATCAGGTACTTCTTATGTGAGCAGAGAGTTTGATAGTAACTAACATACATTACGTGTGTATTATTTTTCTGAGCTGCTGAAGTTGTAGGCTTGATGTGCTGAGCAGCTGCCAACATGGTTGAAGAAACATTCACACCGATTTGTGCTGATTCCACAGTAAGATCGAACTTGTTGGGTGAGCTGCAGAACAGGAAAAATAGACCCTATTTCTCTTTAAACCTTTTGTGGATATGCATTTTTATACCTTGTGGTAATGATGTGGGTAAGGGCAGCGAAGATCTGCCTCCCATGCGGATTTCAGTGCTTTTCTTTGTGTCCTTAAAAGCGTTGGTGGTGCATTTTTCAGTACATTGTGTTTGAAATGGTCTACAAGAAAGGAAGTGTGGTTGGAAGACTAAACAACATCTAAAAATATGTATTTACAGGTAAACAAGTAAAAATATAATCCCAGACTGAACAAATCACAAATAGTACTCAGTTTTACCTCTGTACAAGCAGCAGACTTTAGTGACCAAGGATGTAACTGAAGACTGATTTTGTGCCAACTACACAGCACAGATCAAAGGAAAACAGGGATGCACATTTTTACTCTTTTTTTTTTTTTTTCCCCCCAGAAATAAATTCCTGAACTGAAATGCTTTTGTGGCCCTGTTCCCACAGTATTCCAATTTTTCTTGGTTATAGTGGTGGGGGAGTGGAGAGGAAAATCATAAATTGAAGGCACTGTCCTATTTATGGAACATTCTGATTCACACCCAAGGCACGTTGAATCCCTGTTCTTGCACACAGCCAGGAAAACAGATTGGTTTGGTACTGTGGAACCCATGGGCTGCGGGCTGGCATCAGATTTAGTGTGAATTTGAGTGGTTTAATTTTTAGGAGAACATTTTTCCATATGTTTGTCAATTTGAAGTGGTGCATTTTTATAATATAAATTGTGTTGTTGATTTTTTTTGTGACCTTCATACATATTGAATTCCCAGTCCTCTGGATAGTGTTCTGGATTTATGTTTTCAATTAAAAAAAAAAAAAAGAACAACCCCCCAATTTTTTGTTCACCTCTTTGAGATCCATCCTTTTTCAACTTCTAATTCTGTTGGCTTACACAGGATTTTTCTGTCTATACTGTTTTGTCACCAATAGTGGCACAGTTGTTATTAGTGTTGAGCTGAAGAGGTGTTTCTCTGTTAGATGATAATGAATATATTGTTTTCTTTGTTGCAATGGATTTTAGCTGTTGTTGTTTAATTGATATTGATGGCAGCTTGAAGAATTATATCTTCTCTGAAAGGGCCAGCTATTACATATTGAAGCATTAATAAAACCAAAACAATTTCAACACCACCCATACATTCTACACTCAAGCCAAACAAAAAGAAACATTTTTTTTCAGAAAAACCCACATATTTTATAGATCAGCATATTACTATGCAAAATATTTATAGACAAGCCAGCGAGGTTTAAATTCAGTTCAATATGGATTAGAGAAAAACTAAAGAAGTTTGAATAAATCGATAAGTTTCTCATTAATACTACCCTTAGTATGAAAATGTTTATAGTTAATATGAAACAAAACGTCTTGTTTAAAAATGAGCCTGTCATATCATTTTGTCTTTTGTGCTTCTTTCTACTCAGTAATTATAGATCTATCAACGTGAAAATTCTATAAATTTTCTAGATAATATCAGATGTAAGAATAGGGGGTTATTTTAAATCAAGCTAGTGTTGTAAAATATTGTGTAAAGTATGTCAAAATTGTGAAAATAAGAATAGATTTCACTTGCCTATGGGCTCGATAAACATCTGGTTATGAGCCCTTTTGTGTATGATGTGTGATTTTTATTGGAATTGAACAAATGGATGTTACTTTAACTTTGGGTTTCCAAGCTCAGGCAACTTCACAGGAATTAAAAAAGAAGGCTTATTCTACCATGATTTGTGTGAGTAACAGGGAAAACTATTTCAAATTTGCAGCTCCACCATTCTGCTGGGCCCAAGGTGAGTGCAGACTTCAACTGCAGTTGAGGTAAGATGAGCTCTGCTCTTTGTGAGCTTTTAGAACAGCTGCTGGGTATTGTAATTAAGTAAACAACTGGAGAACCTGAATGTGGAATAAGCAGGTATCCACATATTTTGGTGATTAATTTATATTCCTGTCTCTCAAATTAGAATGTCTGAATGTGGCTACTTATCTTTGATTCAGAAAAGAGCATGAGCTGGTCTCAGTAACACTTTAATTTCTTTTCATCCTGTTCACAAAGTAAAGGATTTTTTTATCAGGTGTTACAATCTGGGGCCAGACAATGTACTTCTGTGAGAGAGTGAGGGCCATGTCCACAAGGGGAGGCTCAACTTTGATACAGAAAAAACATTGTTGAGCCAGCTACAGATCACTGAGGACTTCAAACGTCACTGTGGGCTGCAGATAAATACCTCAAGTGCTCAACTCTTAGTGCGATCTTTGCTGCTGCAACACACTTATTTCACTTGCTAAACAAAAAGAAGCTAAAATTAGGATGCAGAGAGTCACTGGTCTAGTCCTTTGAGGATCTTCATCTCATGGGTCTCCTTGAAATCACTTTTATATTCCCAGGGCTGAGCAGTTTGGCACCTAGTTCACATCTAAACACTACATATGATACCTTTCCCTTACAGCATTTCAGCTTTAGGATTCGTCCTCGGTGAGCTCCAAGGAAGTGGGAGTTGTGTTTGGCACTGGGAATCCTGCATGTTGGCCTGTGCTCTTCTACTGTGAACCCTTGTGGGATTCCTTGATTCAAACATGCAGAACAAAACAGGAGTTAGACATGTGCATGTCATCCTGGAAAAAACTGTAACAATTATAAAAGGAATTAATGGTAACCACCTCAGACGTGAAGATATTCAACTACTTACACGTCAAATCAGATGAGCTGAATCTCATGCTGTGTGTCCAAGTCATGAATAGGAATTCTCCTGTAAAACCTAAAAACTAATAGGCAAGTAGTGTTAATACTTAGGGACCTGCTTATTCCTTCAAAAATGTTTTCTGGAGAACCCCAAGAGTTATGTGCATGTGTAGGTACAGCACAGTGGGAAATAGGCCAGGAAAAACACAGAACGCCTGAATATCCCCAAGAGATAAATTTTCCAGGGAGATTGGTGGCTTCATACTAAGAATTTTATAATTCCTACCTTCTGTACTCAGGCTCCTGTGGCAATGCTGTGAGAATTCCCGTCAGCTGGCTCAGGAATATCTGCTGACTTGGGCAAACCCCTTACCAAAAAAACTGCTGCCAGCCCAGTACCTGTCCCAGTCCCTGGTCACTGGCACATGTTTGATCCTCCATGTGACTGGTTTTGGTGAAGGCAAAGTTAAAACATGACTCCTGAGGAAAACCACAATCAGGAGGGTAAGAAGAGGCACATTTTTGTTGTTGTATCTCTGGGCACATTGGCTATCCCCAATCTCCAGTTGAGGTTGCGTGTACCCTCAGGAACATATGGATCCTGCTACAAATGTGCATGGGATGCTTTTCACTCTTGTCCATGAGACCTGGTGTTGTAGCATGCTTTTGAAAAATAAATGATTTTATAGCCACAACATTGTCACATGCACACAGCTTATTGAGAGCCAGGCAGGGTGGACTGAGGGCTGAATTAGAGATGCTTTAACCATAGGAGTAACTTGTACGTGCTGGGTCTGTTTTGTTTTTCCTGAGAGGGAAACAGAGACCTGAGAGCTCTTGGCTGTCACTGTCTTGAAACAAGGCAAATATGTTTGTTTTCTTGGTACATGTGTCTGCCACATATTAATCTATGCTGTATCACAGGTTCCAGGAATACTTGTAGGCAGTAAACTAGATATCATATTAAAAAGATAAAATTCCACATAATTATGTAATGGAGGAAAATATAAGTGCTATGTAAACAACTGAATATCTATTGTCTACATAATTCATATGAGAATCCGAAAATTTGACAGATTTACAAGTGACTTAATTGTTTTTTCCATACAGGTCTTTCTCATATTAAAGAGAACATAAATGGGTATAACTCTTACTTTAAATACAGTTTTTAAATTAGCAATCATTATACAGAAAAGAAATGCCTCAAATACTGTGTCCATTTGTTATGACATTATCAATGATAATCATCTAATGAATGAATGCACACATCCACAGTTCTATTAGGAGTTGCATTTGATGCCCAAGCTACTCTAATTGCTACCTGTGTAATTGTGCCTCTCACATAAATTACTAAAGACAGATTGATTTAAACACAGTGTTAAAATTTAAAAGGAGTGACAGTACTAATACAGCAAAATAATCAGAATAGATCTATTTGACAAAGCCAGTAATTATTAATTTGAATACCAATTAGTTCTGAGTAGGTAGGTTTATTCCAGCTCTTTCCCTGGACTTGAGAATACTTACATTCATTTTCCAAAGTATCCAGAAAAATAAAGGCAAAAATTAGTTATGCAAAACCAACATGTGCCCAGCACTTGCCTTTTCAGTGTTTCTATTTCCTGCCGCGATGAAAATACACGTGCTGGGGAATCCATCTGCTCAAAATAGAGAAATTGTTGCCCCATTGTCGAATTTAAGTAATGAAATCTCTCAGCAAGAGAGTTCTGCAGGTGGGAAATCGATCCAAGTGGGACAGTATAAAACACTGATGGAAAAACTGCTAAGAAGGTTCTTGAAGATGTATTGACAAAGCATCTGCTTTTCTCACAGCAGTTTATCTCCCATTTGAAACTCTTGCCTTTAATGGGGTGGTCATTATGGTGGAGGCTTTTGATTTTTCACTTGTCTAGCTAGATCTATCATCTAGCTATCCAATCTATCTATCTATCTGTCATTAAATATTTTTAACAGGAACAAAACACCCTGTTTGCCCTCAGATTTCCTTTGGTATTACCATGGGGACCAAGTGTAATTCATTAAAATTGGAACTTGATAATTTTTTATTATCTCTGAAATGCAAATAAGTGCCTGTACTTTCTGTAACCAGGCATTAGCTGAGCAAATACCAATTTGCATAACTTAGAGAAGTTTGAGCACAGGTTGATTGCAAAGCCTGATGTTGCAGCAGAAACACTTGTTAGAATAAACTCTCAAGGAGAAATGGTGCAAGTCTCATCACTTGGGACATCTTAAACTGAGCTGGAAAAAGCAGTTCATTTTAACATTTAACATTAATTTAATCATTTAACATCACAGTGCTTTGTGCTCGGAGATGAATCAGCTAAATCAAAATACTCTTTTAACAATGCCTCTTTTAACAAAGCCTCCCCACAAATTTTGGCAGCAATGAGTGTAATACATACCATTGAACGTATCATTTTGGCTAACCCCTTGAAAGTGTAACTGAAAAAGATGAAATGAAGTCAATAAAAGCACATGAGTATGTTGTTATCTTTACAGAAATTCCTTTGCTTCCTGCTTTTAAACATGTACACAGGGAAATGTTTAATTCAAGAGATTTGACAAGTTCAATAGTTTATTTTTTTCTGGAAAGTAATTTCTGTGGGACAATTCCTTGGTCTGAAATCTGTCCTACCCATAAATTGCTAGGAGAAATAGACAACAAAAGAGATACAGAGGTACAACTCTGTCACTGCAAAATTTGGGGTCATTTTCTGCTTTGAGCATGTATGTTAAGATTAGGTACAAGCACAGATTTGGCATTCTTTTTGTTGGGTGTAAAAACACATCCATTACTGGCATTGCCTCATTTCTTTCTGTTGTAGTAGTTAATACTGAGAAAAAAAAAATGTAAAAAGTGGATGATAGAAACAACCTTTCAAGGACTTTTTTTCCCAAACCTGTTCAAAATTTGGGTTAAGCTTTTGAAACATGGCATTATTTTCAAGTGATTTATTTTAGGTAAGCATATGAGGCATAGTCTTACCAAAGTGAATAGACCATTTAACTATTTATTATTTACTGAAAGTCAAAAAAAAGCCTCTTTATGTTTTACCAGGATCTTCACAGGATGATCGTCTGACAATTATATTTTCCTGAGCAGCACTTGGAGGGGTTTTTTTTCTGGTTGGTCTTTTGTTTTAAATAATGTAATACAGAGATTAGCTTCAACAAAAAGAGTAAGACGGGGTTTCTCTCAAGATGTCTCATTCCAGGTTAGTGAAAGAATTATTGAAGAAGTGGCAAAAGAGCAGTATAGAGAGATGGGTTGGTGGTGTGTGAGAGGTGATGGGTTTTGGTAGGCTATGGAAAAATGTTAAAGGAAAAATAAATTCATGCAATGGGTATTTTGGAAGCAGATTTGCAACAGAAAAAAGAAAGAAAAATATTATCTTTGTAAAAATATCATTTTTGTTGAAATGCCTAAAATCATTCTGAAATTTTTTGTTGTAGAGACAGAACCAGAAGGGCAGATCTGTGACTTTTCAAGGAAATGATGATGAACCTGAAGGAAATCTCTTTGTTGATTTGCATCGGTCTTTGATGTTTAACATCCTGGCAGAAGCTGAAAGTCATCTTGGTTTCAATTTTGCAAAACCTGTGTTGTTTATTTTTTTTCTGCACATTGCTGATGTTTTCTTTTGCAAAGTGGGCAAAATTCTGGAGGAATGTATTGTAAATGAATCAAATATGTCTTTTCTCCTTAACAAGAAAAGTCTTTTCTGAATATAAAAAAATCTGAAAAAGCTACACTGAGCTCTGGAAAATGCTCACAACGCTCAAACTATTTTTCCTCTGACACCTGGTTTCACATACTAGAAATATTAATTATGCCACTTGAAATCTGAGGCATTTTTAGGAATGCTCAAACAAAAAAAACTGCTGTGACTATTGGAGGGAAGAAGGTACTGGTTAAGTCCAATGAGTAAAGAAGGATTATGTGTTCCTAAACCATTTTTTTCTTGAGGTGCTGTTTCAAAACAATTCTGAAGAACTCTGGGCTATCAGATGTATGAACACACATGGCATTTTTTTAACTATAGCATTTCTTTTAATGAGAGAAGGAGCTAAGTCCTGAATCTGTGGCATGGGTAAGAATGCCTTTCTTATATTTTAAAGAAATGTCATCAAGGGGCTGGATCTTATTTGGACACAAATGCCAAGACTAAGCTGGAAGCTTTTTAATTTTTTGGAAGGCTGGTTTAGAAAATGTTATGTGTGCTAAGTTAATTAGATGAAACTTGTGTAACAATGAATGTTTGCTCTCTCTAAACAGTGAGGGCAATCACTGTGACAAGAAAACCACTCAGAATTGCTTGTGGGAAGAGAAGCACACCTTAGAGCAATGACATTCAACTTTTTTCAGTTTATAGCTTCCAAATTTATTTTTTTTCCTGCAGTCCCTGTAAGGAGCCCTGTATAAGGTATTTAAATCTGACAGCATGTCAAGGGTTATTTGAATCTCTCACACTGACAATGTACTCTATGATTTAAATTTTATTTCCTGAGATCATTAAGAATGAAAATAAACAACCATGACAAACAAGGTTCAATACACTTTTACACAGAGTAGTCTAATCATGTTAATTCACCATTCAAATCATAAGTTTTCATAACTTTTAACCAATGAATCTTAATATTGTGCACATCTGAGCAAGAGAAAAGAATTGGTTACACAGCAGATGGGGAGCCTGCTCATCCTTCTTCCCCAGTCACAGCGTGGGCATTCCCTGGAACACACCGGGAACCATGGAAACTTCAGCTGCTGTTGGATCTTCTTCGAAAGCTTTTCAGATGATGTTTTATATCCTCCAGCTTGGAAGTTTGGTCTATAACATCTCCATAAGTCAGGGAGTTCTGAAGAATTCACCAGACAAAAGGTGACAGCTGCAGGAGGAAACACTTCGCAGGTGACCATGGCTGCAGAAAGACCTTTCAGCTCCTCCAGGCCTCCTGTCCTGCCTACCTGGTGGCCTTGACCTAATGACACTGCTCCCAGCACTCATCAGGCCTTGGGATGAGCTCAGTTAGCCAAAATCTAAGCAGGAGTTGAGGGAAGAGTCACACAATTATCCTTCTTTCCTAGTTACCTTCAGCAGACCACACAGTACTTTATGTCTGCCTAAAATTCCCTGACCAAGAGACTGCAAGTCACTGCTCTGGCAGGTAAAACTGCTTCACATAGGAGCTGGATAAAGCTCACATTCCTTGCCTAAGTGTTTCTCTTAAAAGAGGCCCAGAGGAAAGCAGGTGATGGAAAAGTGTGTGAGATTTGTCAGTGTATGGACAGTTCTTTACTCCAGTGAAGAGGTAGACCATAGTCATCGTATTTTCTTGCTTAAGTAAATCTGCTTAATTGCAGTACCTGTTGCTCTCTTCCTCTAACTCATCCGAAATGGAGGCTTCCTGTTAAGTACAAGGAATGATAATGTTCGAGTCCAGCCAAGGGGATGTTTTGGGGAAGAAAAGGACAAATAATTGTGATGATTTTTGACAGGAGGAAGCACAGGATACTTGGAATATGACTGGAGACAGATAGCACAGCCTCATTAAGCAGATTACTTTACTACACATAGTTTTTAAACCCAAGTCGGGTTCAGGAGAGCTGGACAGTCACCCAGGTATCCTTTGGTGAGATCATGCCAACAGTGCTGATAAATACAGGTTGTTGTGCTCACACACCTGTGTGAGGGAGGGGTCTCAATGCTCTCATTTTCTGTGCCAGAGTGCAGTTTCATTATTGATAACTGTCTTCAGCCCTGTGCTCGCTTTACACTTACTGTCTTTCTTTTCCAAAGAGTTAGGACTCCTGTCAGGAAAGCCTCCTCTAACTAATAAAATGTTGTCCTGTGCAAGTACACTCAGCACCTGATCCAGTTTTACAATCATTACTGGTTATACACTTTGTGTGCCTAAACAATGGACATCTGAGATCTGCTGGTTGTCAGGAGGGCACATAAAGGAGAAACATTAACAAAACCAACACCAAACATGAAATCTGTTGGGGGGAAGAACGTTTGGGCTCCCTAAAAGGTGTTTTTCCTTGTGTTGCCTCCCAGCAGAGATCTAGTCCTGCCACAGCCCGAACTGTGCACAAGTCCTTCAGTTCTTAGCACTTACAGTAGGACAATTTTCCCTCTAGTGCCATTGCTCTTTGGCTTTCCAATGTGGCACTATGGGATTGCAGCTGTCACATGGAAAACAAGAGGTGGTTTTCCAGAAACCATGGTTGCTTTTTTATGTCTTTGTGATAACTTCTTCAAATATTTGCTATTGGCAAAGTTTTCAAGCAAGTAACTACCAATGTTGCTCCTTTTTCACCTTGCAAATATAGGAACAGATTATGTGATACCTACTGAAATTTAGATATTCATTATTCCTGCGATTAAGAGGGGATTTCATACATCACACTACTTTTTAGCAATAAGTTTAAATTTAAAAACTACATGAAACTGGACTTACTATTTATGTATCTTATGCGTTAGAATCAACCACTCCTTTATGTTCAAATTTATTTTGCTTTTCTATTTCCTTCCACCACAATTCTTTTTCTCTGTCTAAGTTTTCTCATCTAAATTCAGGCCTGTATAACAAAGGTAGGACATAAACTTGTTGTTAATAAAAAAATACAATTTTAATTAAAGAATTCAAAAATATTAGATTCCAGGGAGCCTCAGGTCCACCATTTCTGCATAATAATTTCTCTGACTTGTCCTCTTTTATATTTTCTGTGAAACTCCAAAGAACAGAATTAAAAGAAGAACTTCTAAGAGATTTTTATCCTTGAAATATTAATTATTAATGAGATAATAAATTTCCTATGTTTCTATTAACATTTCTTTAATCATCAAGACAGCAGAACAAAGAAAAGCCTCTGTAGCTGAAGATACTGTACAGGTGATTGTTTTGTACAAAGCTGGAAAATTCTAAGTGAGATAGATATATATATATATATGAGATTTTTAAAGTGTATTTTGCAATATATTCATTTCCTCAAGGAGTGGAATGAGTGGAAAATTGTTTGCATGGCTGACATTGTCTTTGCATACCTTGATGTTTTACTGTTAGGGTGATAAAATTCAAATTTCTGACTCTATGAAACTCACTGGGGTTTGTGTTAAACTGCAGCCACAGGTTTAATCTGCTGGGGTTAGGAAGAAGAGGGGTTTAATTAATAGCTATATGCCCATGGCTTTCACTTTCAATTACTATTTTGAATTCTATCTAGGTTGTTTTTTTCTGAGAAGTGATCTTTAAAATATGTTCATTCCTGCATTCCTGGTTAGTGCCTTCATTTCTCATCAAAGTAATTGTAAAATGAATGAAGGTAACCGATTAAGAAATTGAATCTTAAATTATTCATTCATTATTCACAGGACTGGGAATCTCTGATAGAGCTAGGAGAATTCAGAGGGGAAAAAAATACAGGATACTATGGGAATTACTACATTTTTGGACATGCACTTGAAATGACAAGGTCAGATCACCAACAAACTAAGCAAACTTGAGAACTAAGAAAAGAGTGTGTCAGAATACAGAGCCGAAAGAAAGCTTTAGAGAAATACGATTTAGTGCATATTTAGTTTTAAAGAGCAAAGTTTGGGGAATTCCTTTCAGAGTTAAATCTGAACCAAGTAATTGCAAGACAGTTGAAGATATAGATGTACTAATTCCAAGATGAATCTCCTTTGCTTAGTAGCTTGTGGCAGCTGCAAAATAGAGCCAAAAAAATTTATTTATGGACAGCTCAGGGAATTGAATTTTTCAGTTAGAATAATCATATAAAGGCAGATGGGTGTACAGAAGGTTAAATAAAAAAACCCCCAACATTCTGTGGATGAAGAGATTAAGGACAAAAATAAACTGAATACATCAGTCACTTCAAAAAGATGTTTTAATTATGGGGATCTGTGACTGGAGCAGGTACACAACATTCTGTCTTACAAAATTTGGTAGCTACTTAATGAAATTCTTTCTCCTTCTGTCTTGCAAGATGGAAAGCTCTTCGCAACCAAGCTTGGAGGAGAAAGTTTTATCATGCTCTCATCCAAAGGTCTCCAACCCTTAGAAGTATTTCAGGTTCAAGATAATAAGGATTTCTCCGGGTGCACCTTTGTGTCCTGTTGCGATTCCATAGGGCTCTGCAACCCTGTAGGGACTGATCCAGACTTCACAGTCAACACTTTAAAAGCTTTCAGGAGTCTGTGCATCCAGATCTCTCTCTTCTGTAAGGTTTGTTTCTGATGGGGGGAAACTACCCTTTGGAACCTTAATGCAGAAAAGCAATTTTCTGTATTATTTGCACATGTGTCTTGTGACACAGACGTTTGAGATGAAAATATCTTGTTTTTCACAAGCTACTTATGATAACTGATTGCATCAGTCAGTTCTCTGAACATGCTAACGTGATTTTTTTCGGGATCAACTAAGTGCAAAACATCAAAATTATCAAGTATTGTCTTTCCTTTAACAGAGAACAACTTATTAAAAAAACCCAAACTTTAAAAAAGCTTTAAAAATCAGTGATTCACAGTGATTGTAAAAATAAAAATAATACCTTTAAGACCAATAATTAATTTAGGGAATTTCGTGCTACTTTTATCATCATTCAGAGTTATAATGTTTGTAAAATAAATATTTCTTCATAGAAAAAATCCATCAGGGTACTGAATGCATGTAAAGTGCTGCCAAACTTTAAGACAACCACTTACGACGTGAAATGATTACTTAGAAAACAGGGAGAGGTTGCATAGGCAATTCTTCCACTAAAAAACTGGAAGACAAAAAAAGTAAGAAAAAAGGCAGCTATTTTTCATAAGGGAGAAGAAGAATGAGGTAAAGCATAAAGGTTAACTTGATTGACCTATCTTTCCTGGAACGATGCTGAAATTCATGGTTCAACAAAATATTTGTTAACATCCAGAAGACAAGAAGAAGATAAGAACCCATATTCATTTATCAAGACAAAAGTCACCACAGACTTACTTAATTTCCTTTGGAGACAGAAACATAACTCACCGGGAAAGGGAGAAGAAATCGATGTCAGAAACCCGATAAAGTTTTTTTGGCATTTTTGCAGGTGACATTCTTATACACAAAAGAGGGTGACAGAAATAAAACAGGAAAAAGTGTAAGCTCCGTGTGAAAGTATTTGGAATTCCAGAAGGAGGGAATCACGGAGGTTTACTGTCAGAATGGAGGGAGGCACAAAACAAGGTCCAGCAGATCTCAGTAGGCCTTGAAATTTTTATGAGTGACTTGGGCAGCAGAATGTGGAACATCCCAAATTTGTAGCTGACACGGAACTGGAGATCTTTCAAACACAAAATTGAACTTCAGAGTAACTTTGCCGAGGTCGAGAAAGGCACCAAGCCGTGCACAGTTCAATACAGTGTAGGGTAGAAACAATTCCATGTCGGAATGGCTTGGAGCCAATTCTGCAGAAGCAGAAGCACAATTAGTGGGTGAACAGGAGTTAAAAATATTGTGTTCTTGCAAGAAGAACAAACATTATGATGATGTACATAAATGGCATTGCCTCCATAAGGAACACAAAATAATCGTTTTACTCCACTTGGTACTACGTCTTTAACCTCAGCTGGAGTTCAGTGTCCACCTTCCTGGAAAGATGGATAGTTGGGGTAGTTCAAGCTGAAAACATTACCAGTTTTCCTCTCCTTTCTTAACCTTTGGTTCTCTACTATTTTTTTTTTTTCCTAGTCTGCTCTTTAATAATGGACACACTTTTTCTATGGTTACTCCAGGTCCCAGCCCTGTACACCCATCAAACTCCATGAGTAACAGAACACAGGGATTCATAAAATGCAGTCTCATTGATTCAAAAATTCCATGATTCCTGCAAGATCCCTGCTTGTTTGATACTTTCTCTGGTCAGCTTCACAAGCAGGTGATGTTTGTGCACCTACAGCTCAGGGGTCTTTCCTTCAGCAAGGGCAGTCAGAGTTTTTCCATGTCTTTTAATGTATATTAGAAGACAGAGCTTTATCATTTCGTAGCCTTTTAGAGGTGATATTTGCAGAGAAAAGCCCAGGAACACAACACAAGCAGACTTATCTCCCCTTAAATAGCTCCAGAGATGGAAACCTACACCATGAGTGCTTAACAGGGAAGAAAAACCTTCCTTCCTAACTGGCAAACTGATGTCACTTGTTAATCCTGGTTACAACTTGTTTAATTGAGCCTTATTTCATTGATTAACCCTAAATGAGAATTAACTATTTCTGACAGCCTAGCAGTGCTCTAAACACTGTGCAACTGTCTCACTGCATTTGTTTCATCTCTCTCAACCCATTCCAGGAAAGATCCTCTGACTCCCCAGCTGTGAGAGCACGTGCTCTGGAGCTCCTCCTCATTTCTAAGAACCCACATCCATCAGCCAATCCATTGGGCATTGGGGAGGCAGCTGGTGGGACACACCAGCACCTCCAGACTTGTGAAACTATCTAAGCAGATGGAGATCTCTCATATCAGTAACATTTCAATTCTGTTTCGGCTGCTCTGGTTTCTTGTCAAGTTAATACTCATATTATTATTTTTTATTTTGTTTTCATTTATATATTTTCCAGAAAAGATAGTTTTCACATCACTGGCAAGGAATTTTGCCCAAGTGTCTGTTCAGGTGTTTCTCCTGACAGCAGGAATACTTTCCTCCGTTTGTCATTCAGCATGTAATAATTTTTCCCTTATTTTCTGAGTTGCTTGAAATGGGTTGAAATCTAAAAATATTTCTGGCAGAAGCAGTTCCACCAGACATCTTAATTATTATGTTTCCAAGGGAATGGCAGCCAGTGTAAGGGAAGCTGATGTGTATCCCTGCAGCTACGTGCTCTTCATATTGGAACTTGAGGCTGTCACAAATTACCTGGGAGTGAGACAGGCATGAACACCTCACATCACATTTATACCACTTGCCACATTGTGTAGTTAGAGGGCTAAACCCTCTCAATTCTCACTTTATTTCTGTGCTATTTAACTTATTGCTGATCATAGATACCTCAGACAGATATCAAAACAGGATAAAAGCAGCCCCACTCTTTGCTAGTCTGGAGGTTGATGCCAAACAGTGCCCACAGGGAAGGCAGGGCTCAGAAACGGGGCAGAGGAGCAGAGGTGATGAAGCATTTGTTAAAAATGCACCTGTTTTCCTTGATAACCACTGCTTTCTATGCCTGCTGCCAAATTTTTTTATCTGTCAGGGCATGGGAGCTCTGCACCTGCTGCCTCCTAGTAAAATAGAACAGGAGGAGGTGTTTCCCACACTCCACACTGTGCAACTTTTAGGGTATAAACATAAAGGGGAAAGTAGATGTAAAAATAGACCCTTCTGATCAGGTATTGTGTTGTCATGTTGCATTATACAGCCATTTAATTATTCAACCAGTTCAGAGGATATTGTTTCCACAGGAAACATATGACAGGCAAAGCAAATTTTAGAGTTGAATATTACATATTAGGGTTATTCTGCTAATTTTAACCTCCTCCTAAAAGAGAAAAAAACTCGCTAAAAGAGGAAAACAGGTCAATGTTAAAATGGGCTTCTTATATTGTAATAAAAAATACAGTGATCTCTATACAGCTTTGAATAAATTTATTACCAGAGAAAGAGGAAATAATTTGAAAAATTTGCTATATCATATTGTATGTCAAGACTTCAATGCAATTTTGAGCAACAAGCAGTTGTCAGCAGCAACTGAAACATCACAGTCATAAAACAAATAGCTGACAGTCAGTAATTTGCAACTGAGATATATTGATGTCTGATTCTCTCCAACCATTACAAACTATCTCGTCTCCTTGTCACTCAGTTCACGGAGGTTTTCATCACTGCTGCCTTCCACGAGGATGCCAAGGCCTTATGTCTGCCATCAGGAGGAGGTTCTTTCTTTTCCCTACAAGGGATCCTGATCTAGCCCAGCAAGACTTGTCACCATCCCTGAAAGCTCACCTCTGCCAGGAAACCTCTGAGAGTTTTCTTCCAGTGTCATGAAGTTGATAAAAATGAAATACCAGGACACTAATAGTTGTTAAGGATAATTCAGGGATGGGATCAATATGAAGTTCAAAGTTGCCCTGAAATATCCAAGAGAGGGGTTACCCCTCTAATGGAATATCTTTTCGTAATTAAAAGTGGGTAATTAGACTTAATGAATAGCCCTGTTTCCATTAGTGTCTAAAGACACTGAAATTTCCTCTGAGTTTTTCAGGTAATTTCAGGCTTGAAATTTCTGGCTTAAATTTTTCAGTACAAGAATGCTTTAAGACTATTTTAAGATTTTTTTTTTTCAAAAACATGTTTTATTAAAGAGAAAATCTTATGTTGCTTATGTTCCTAAGGCAGTGGTAATTTCCACCATCTTGTTGGCCATCATATTCCACAGTCTCCACAGTTTCTCTGCAGACCCTTCTCTAATGTTACTGAGTTGAAAACCAGGATGCCCTAAAGAAAACCAGGCAGGTTTTCAAGAAACCTTTCAATCTTTCAAGAAAATATTACAGTTAGTTATAGCCATCCAATATCCATGCAGACAGATTCTATTAATTGCAACGGCAGCTTAGAGGTAGCAGGAAGTTTGAGGAAGACTTCAGCAGAAGAATCACTGTGGTTTCTAAAAACCACAGATTTTCTGGATCTCAGTTTGTTCTTTTTAATGAGAACCTTGTTAGGAGGGAATGGCTATAAATAAGAATGAAATAGTCTCATGGAATGACCCTGTAGTTTTGTCAGAAAAGCAGTAACTACTTGTAAGAATGGATTGCTTTGGTTTTGAGTGGTGTTGTTTTAATTTCTCACTGGTGAACCTTAATCCAAATAAATCCAGACTGAAGGCAGCCAGCAGGAGTTTGTCCTGGCAGTGTGCACAGGGAGCAGACTGCTTTCTGGCTCCTCCAGGGTGAACTAAAGAGCTTCTTTCCTTGCCAAAGCTCCTTTTTGCAAAAGCTGATTTGGGGAGGAAATGATGAGCTGTCAACCACTACTCACTTTGCTCTTATCCCATGGCCACACTTCTCAGCCAGGCTTTGTAAATCCAGTGGTAGAGCTCCCAGGGCAAAGCCAGTGCAGCTTAACTTGGACATGGGGCTGCAGGATATTTTAATGAACATCTCGGGCTTTGCCCTCAGAGAAGGTGCTTACAAAGTTGGGGAACTGGGGAGATTTCGGAAAAATTCAGAAAAAGTCAGTTACTCAGAGCAGTTTGACTGCAGGTTACCTACAGAGAGTGTGCAGGCAGGTAACTTGCTTCTGACATTGAGGACAGATGTTGAGTAAATATTTAATACATGTTATATATATAATATTTTCTACATTTTGATAGTATCTGACCTTCTAGAATTGCCTGTGACTGTATCCTGCACAGAAATGGGAAAGTGAAGTAGCATGGAAGAATAATTCATTGCACTTCTGTGTGGATAAAGACATAATGAGGCTTTATAAGAAGTCACATATCCATCAAACAAAATGTCTTTGGGGTGCCAGCATTAATCTTTACCGTTCATTTTTACTAACCATGAGAAAATCCTACGTGGATAATTATAACCACACATAGATCACAACATATTCCAGCCTCTCTGTTGAGTATAATTCTTTATATTTACTTAAATTTTAGTGGACTTCCTCATGAAGAGGCACTTATGGCCTTACTGCAGCAGATGAGACCTCAGAGACTGAGAATCAACCTGGCTGCATCTAAGAATGGCTTAAGCACAGAGTGAGAGAGAAAGGAGGCAATATGTCTTTGATCACAACTGCTGAATTTTTTTCTGCCTTTTCTATTTAAGGTTTCTGACATAATGATCTCATTAGCTCCCTGGATTATTTCTGTATATCCATGGCAGTGGATGAATTAAGGGGCTTTCTAGCCCTATTTTGATAGGATTTATTGATTTGGGAGAGATTCCCTGTGCTTATGTTTACAAGCGCCACTGGAACACCTGCAAAAAATGTCAAAACAGAAGAAACGTGTCAGTTAGCCCCGAATTTGTCATTCAGAAGATGAATTGCTGACTAGGGTTACAGGTTAAGGAATTTCCAACATGTGGTTTGCACAAATCCACAATGGGTGATACACTAAGAAATATCAATTTGCTAAGGAATTCTGTAGCTGCACTCCAGAAATCAATGGACAGGTAGTGCCAATTTGGAAGTCAGAAGTAGTAGTTTTCTAACATGTAATGTTCAATAGTTCAAGTTCTGGCTTCTGTGAAGGAAAAGGGTGTCTCTCGGGTGCCTGCCTCATGGCAGACAGTTCACACGGAGACACTTTAATTGGACAGATCTGAGCATCTGTCTCCCCTTGGAAGAGACGGAGATATTTTGAAGGTCCTCCCTAGTGCTGCTTCTTGCATTTTTGCAATTTGATAAGTTAATCTTTATAATCCTCATATGTCAACGGTATGGATCCCACATGGATGGGAATGTTGGAGAAGTGGTAAGAGCAGATTTCTAGGCTGTGCTTAAGTAAACAGGAGCAGCGGCAGTTTAAGAAGTGTGCAGGTTTAAAACCAGCAATATTGTCCCCTTAAGGGGCTGATTGGAGCAGGGGGGTGTCCTACCAGAGACCATGGACTCTGCTGCACATTCCAATGGTTCTGCTGTGCTTCTAGCACAGGCTTCTTGGCCAAATCCTTCACATTTTCTCCGCATTGGTACCCAACTGAAAACTAGAGATAAAAATCCATTTTGCCTATTTCAATTATAGGGCTGTTAAGAAAGCAAATCTATTCCTCTGACACCTTTGGAGGAGGTAGCACAAAACTAATCACAAGGGGAAATGCTTCTTTTCCTTTATAACTGTCTCTTTATATCAGTATAAAGTCAGAGCCAAAGGCTGCTTACCCTGGAAGAGCTGGATTGGGCTCTTTTGGAAGTCTGCCTGTGCTTGACTTGTGTTCTCATACTCACAGTTATAGTGAGGTTAAATTTGACTCAGAGCCTGTTTTGTAATTTGTTTGGATATTCCACAGGTATTCCATAACAATTCATTTAAATAATACAGAGAAGAGAAGAGCAAGAAAACAGAAAAGCCCCACAAAAAACAAACCACAGAATTCAAAGTGGAATATTTTGGGAAGTTAATTGTGGCCTCTGCATCACCCTTTTCTTTGTGAGAAACCCAGAAGTTGTAGTTTTCCTTAAATTTATATAATGATCTGCCAGCTGCAAAATAACTTATTGTGAAGTTTATAATATGTGTAAATCTAATTGCATGGCTGTATGAAGTACTACAAAACAATACTGTTAAGACCTTCCTTGCCAGGCAGAAGTAACTCTTGTTTTATTGCTAAATCTCTTGGAGTAAATGAAAGTAAATCAATACTAAATGATCAGTGTTTACATATATATATATATTTGGGTTATTTTAGAACAATTTGGTTCCAAAAAAAGGTGTTTTGGTTGTTATTATCTCTAGGTATTGCTACAGTGGCAATGTTTTAAGGGAGTTAAAAAAGTCCAGTTCCTCCCAAATGCCTGGAATGGCTGTTGTGCTTCTTCCAGTTTGGAGCAATGACCATTCCTTAAAAATTCTAAATTTTTAATCAAGGCTTCCAGGTAATTAATACAATCAGGAGTGCATTTACTTTTTACAAGTCTTTAATATTCATCTGAAAAGAGAAATAAAATTCAGCCTTAATACTGCCAGTAAGGTCATCTCTCAATGAGCAATTCCAGAAGGGCAGTGGAAGACAGGCAGAGCTTTCACCTCTTATACTGTTTTACAAATTTAGTATTTCGGACATGCCATTTAAGGAAAAAAAACCCAAACCCTGAACAAAACTCATGTCTATTAATTGCTTTGCTTGTATGCTTAATTTCACCCCCTGTGTTCTCACTGTGTTTGGACGATTGAGAGGTAAGAAAGAAAGTTCTGTAGTATTTACCTTATCCTAGAGGCTGTTTCAGCAATAGCTTATTTTTATTTGAATCCTATGAAACTGTGATTAACTCTACCCTTTGATTAGCTGAAGAAAATAATACTGCACAAATTAGCCCAGCTTTCTTAATTATCAGCTCTTTGAAATTATTTTCATTTCCAAATATAACACTTTCTAAGTTTTTCTCAGCATCTCCAATTCCAGATATTATCAGGCACCTTTAGATAACAAAGATGTGTGAAGAGACATGATTGAATACAACTCACTTATGTTTACCAATGGAATAACAAGAAGACAAAAATCCCATTTTCACCTCCAGTGGCAAAGAGTTCTGCAAGTGATGCAGCCTTACTGATGGATTCTGTCTATCAGCATAAATATATATAAATAGGGATCACATTTTAAAGAGTGTAGAGATTGTAGATTTAAACATTCCCTCATATTTGTATGATAATTTTTGTGTGAAGTACACATGAAATACATTCTTGGAGAAAAAAAAAAATCATCCAAGCAGAAAACACATTCTTTTCAAAGGGTGTGTAGATCATTGTATAGAGAAGCAGGTTGTGTAGTGCATTTAGGGCACATGTAAGGTACAAACTTCTTGTCCAAATTGGAATAAATGCCTTGGATAATAATTTTGGCTGTAGTATACATATAGATGAAAATATTGCGAGACATTGAATGTTTTACCTAGTGTTGGGAACTACAATGATTTTTCTTCAGTCCTTTTCTCTGGTCATCTGGATCAGGAATTGAGCATAGCTCATGGACAAGATTACTGGAAGTAAAACTCATTTCTCATACCACATCACTTCTTGCCTCTACACTGTAATGTTGACATCCATCCATGTCTTCTGACTTCATCCCAGCAGGAGAATCCAAAATATCAGTTGGTAAAAATAGTGAAATAAGTGTCCTGAGTATAAATAAATACATAATGTGCATACATAGACGTGTACACAGTAAGATCAAGAGTAATTGATGATACATTACATTGAAGAGATGAACACATTCTCATAAATTCATACATTTGTAGGCCTGAATTCTTAAATAAAACATTTTCATGGGTTTTTTAGTTCTCCATTTAATCCTCTAGAGCAGTCAGAACACAGGAACCCACTTTGAAAACTGAGGTAATGGTTCTCTTAAAAAAAATAAAGGACTTTAGCTTTGAAATTAGAAATTAAATTGCCTGTGGAT
>VYXB01000717.1:194877-257851 GCA_013397135.1 Pachyramphus minor | reverse complement strand
AGCCAGGGCACCGATGGGATCCTGACCCGCGGGACCGGGCAGGGCCAGGGCACTGACGGGATCCGGACGCGCGGCACCGGGCAGAGCAGGGGCACCATCGACGTAATCCTGACCCCCAGCACTGGGCAGGGCCGTGCCACCGATGTGATCCTGACCCCCAGCACCAAGCACAGCCGTGCCACCGACGGGATCCTGACTCCTGGCACTGGGCATAGCCGTGCCACCGACGGGATCCTGACCCCCAGCACCAAGCCCAGCCGTGCCACCGATGTCATCCTGACCCCTGGCACCAGGCAGGACCGTGCCACCGATGTGATCCTGACCCCCAGCACCGGGCAGGGCCGGGGTGCCACACAGCCGGGACGAGGTGAGTGCCACGGGCTCTCGGTAACTCCGAGAGAACCGTTTGTTTTCCTTCAAAGCACTTGGAATAGAAGGCTCAGAGCCGTAGTTTACACCAATCCATAACCTGAATGATAGGAATTGTTAATAGTTCCTTTTCCAGAAGAGTTTTGGTTATTCTGAATTACACTGGGCTCAGCTGGTACAGGGAAGAACTCTCAATGCTTTGCCAGTTAGTCTGAATCCTTCCTCCTTGGAAAGACCCTGGAGAGGACAAACCCTGTGAAGCTCCATGAACCAGGGACCAGATGTGAACAGTATCCCTGTGTGTCCTGCTTATGGCTCATCCAGGCTCTGCAAAAGGTGCCAGTGCACCTTGGTGGGTGTAAAAGACACTGGCACCAGCACTTGCCCCTCTGATGGCTGGGGTTAGACAGAAAGGTTGGAATGGTGGGTGGGATTTTTAGTGCTGAAATGTGTCTGTAGCACAGCTGATTTCCCGGATCCTGACCACAGAGGATTCCCTCCTGTTGTGGTCTCTCTCCCTGTGCCTCAGTCTGGCTCTAACTGCTCCCTGCCTGGTGTCTGTGAGTGGGATTGATCCCCTGCAACACCTTCAAAGCTGCTTGGTCACTAAAAAATCAAACCAAACAGTTGCTTTCAGTGCTCCCTACAGCTGGTACATAAGGGAGGGAGGTTCATGGAGAACTTGTTTGGGTGTGAAATCCCACTGGGGTATTTCCCTGACGGCTTTGCCAGTGCACCTTTAGTTTAGTGACATGGAGCTCAGTGTGACCCTTTTTATAACAAGGGTGATGAGGCCCTGGCACAGGTTGCCTACAATCTGTGGCTGCCCCGTGTGGGGGGGGCCCTGGAAGTGTCCAAGGGCAGGTGGGAGCACCCTGGGCTGGTGGAAGGTGTCCCTGCCCATGGCAGGGGTGGCACTGGAGGGGCTTTAAGATCCCTTCCCGTCCAAACCTGGGGTTTCTGGGATTCTGTCCTGGGATTCTGTGGGGTATTTTATAGGAAGTGTATCAGCAAACCACGTTCTGCCCGGGAGTGTTTCTGTTGCCCAGATCCAGGAGGTTTTCTCTGTGTGGTTGCTTTGCAGGGTGGGTTTTCCCATGGGTGCCTCAGGCCCCCCACGCTGCAGAGCCCCCTGTGCTGGAGAGCCCCCAGAAGTTCTTCCTGCGCATAAAGCAGAGACTGCAGCAGCACAAAGGTACGTGGGGCTGCTCTGGGGAACACTTCCCAGCCTTCCTGCCCTCACAGAGCCAAGGAATCGGTGAGGCTGGAAAAGCCCTCTGATCCCACAGAGTCCAACCACACCAAGGCCACCACTGCCCCGTGTCCCCAAGGACTCCACCACAAGCCCCTTCCAATGCCTCAATATCACTGATGTGTTTTTTACTCCTTTTTTTTTGCTAATGTGCAGATCCAACACCTTCCAACCCCATCCAGCAGAACATCCCTCCTTCCACAAGCACAGAGAAGCCTTCAGTCAGACCTGCCTGTGCTGAGCAGCCCAGGGATGAGCCTCCAGAGAAAAGGAACATGGAGAAGGAGGATGATGTGGACATTTTCCTTGTGGAGCCAATAGAGGCTGATGGTGAAATGTCTCAGAGCACAATGATTAGTTTTATGGATGTAAATTCCACTCCTTTGGAAAATGAGGATCACATAAAAGAAAAGTGGGCAAATGGAGGAGCAAAACACAGAGAGCTTCACCAAGACAGAAGAGAGCTGCAGCCCAGTAACAACCAAGCTGCTCTGGGAGTGGAAAAGACCCCAGAGCGTAATTCCCCAAAGCCCTCACAGTGCTTCTGCAGCATTATGCTGTCTAGTCCCACAGTCCACATTCCAAAGAAGCAGAGGCTGACAGAAAAGCCTCAGGACCCTCTGGACAAGCCTCATGCCAATCAACCTGCCAGCAAAGCAGACAAAGAGGTGGGAGAAATTAATCCTTTAGGGAAAGAGAGATTCCTCTGGGCTCTGTGTAGCTCACAGTTGTGGTTTTTCTTGTCAAAAGCAAGGAGCACTCAGGAGAGAATAAACCAGTATTTCATTAGATTTTACTGGTAGATTTTCCCATCTAAAAGATTTCTTTCTTACCTTGCTCCAAGGTGACAAGTGTTCAGGCTCTGGGGATTTTTTGTGTAAAAGAGGCCCTTTTGGTTTAGTGTGCACAAGCCCCAGTGTGGGCTGAAAGGGTTCCATGTGTTGGTTCCAGCTCTTGGCTGCCCACTCAGCTCCAAGGAGGAGAGACCTTTCCCAGCTCTAGGCTAGGGATCAGTCCAGGAATCTGCCCAGCTCAGGAGGAGGTGAAAGGCTTGGCTTTCCTACAGAACATCTGGACTCCTGTTGAATCAAGTGGGACCAGAATCTTTTCCTAGGAGAGCAGCCTGCAGCCTGGCAGTATTCCCACCTTTCTGTATGGAAGGCAGTGTATTTGGGAGCATGCTGCATCCCTGTGATTCCCTGGAAACCTGGCACAAAGCACACCTGCCCAAGGCTTGAGTTTGTCTAGTTCCCTGGAGAAATCTGGGATTGCAGTCCCTTCAAATTAAGCAAGTGACTTGTTTTGTTCTCCCCCACGTGGCCAAGTGTGTCTGATGTGTTTCCATATTAAGTAAACAACTCACCTTCACCCTGGGCATGGGCTGAGCCAAGGATCAGATGCCCTTTAACAGTCAAGATTTGTAGCCAAGGAGAAGGTGCTGAAAGAGATGTTGTTACTGGGTCTGAGCACCGAGGAGGTGCTGGCCAATAAATACCATTTAAAATGCTTTGTTTTCTTTTTTTCTGTAACAGAAAAGCATCTGCCTGAGCAGCTGGAGGATCAGAGTGATGGATGGCAACACGGCAATTTCCGTGGAGGGCAAGCGGCAGTAAGAGCCACTTTTGTGATCGAAGTTCAGGGTAAAACAGGCTGCTTTGAGCAGCCCAGGGCACCCAACACCGAGGGATGCCCTTTGTGGAATTGCCCAATTGCTTTGTGTGGGCAAGAGGTGGCCAGACAAGGCCAGAGCTGTTCCTGTGCAGGCTGGGAAAGGAAACCAGCCCAGAGCACGTGCTGCCAGCAGCTGCATCCCTCAGGAATGTGTATCACTGCCAGTCTCCCGTGGAATATCAGAGGTCCAGAGAGAACCCCCATCTTTAATGCAAAGAAAGCTTTGTATTCCCATTCCTGACGTTCTGTCTTTCCCCAGAGACATGAAGGGGCTGCTGTGGCACAGCAACGCTGTCACGGAGCGCATGGCACACAACCAGGTGAGGACATCCTCAGGCACCATCTACGTCCTGCAGGGCAAGATACACTCAGCCACCATGAGGAGAGAAGGTGAGGGGCTGCTGCTCAGTGCAGCTGTGACAGTGCTGTGAGTGCAGCTGTGACAGTGCTGTGAGTGCAGCTGTGACACTGCTCAGTGCAGCTGTGACAGTGCTGTGAGTGCAGCTGTGACACTGCTCAGTGCAGCTCTGTGGAATGCAATGTATCTGCCAAGCCAGGCTGGGTGTTATCCTGTTTTCCTGGTGCTGCTGCTCCCTGTCATGTCCTCTAGTAATGAGCTGTGTGTCAGTGTGTCCAGGCAGCCCTGGGGACACAGAGCAGCTGTGGCACAGATGAATAAATAGAATCCCAGGATCTCCTGAGCTGGATGGGATCCCCCAGCACCATCCAGTCCAAGCCCTGGCCCTGCCCAGGACACCCCAACAATCCCACCCTGTCCCTCAGAGCGTTGTCCAAACCCTCCTGGAGCTCTGGCAGCCTTGGGGCTGTGCCCACTGCCCTGGGGAGCCTGGGCAGTGCCAACCACCCTCTGGGGGAAGAGCCTTGTCCTGAGATCCAACCTGACCCTGCCCTGGCACAGCTCCAGCCATTCCCTTGGCATTTTCTCCCTCAACACAGGTGTGCCCTGGGTGTGTGATCCCAGTTTTTAACACACCTGCACTCTGCTCTTTCAGGCCTAAAGCTGTGTCTGTGTCTTCAAGGTTTCCTTCTCAATTCCTGGGATACCTGCTGATAAACACCTGGCCTGGCTGCCCTGACTTCAAGTTTTTATTATTAATTTTAGTTGATTAGTTCCTCTGCTAAATACTTGTATTTGCTTTCACTTCCCTGTTCTGAGGAGGAGGAACAGCAACAGGTTTGTGAGCAGAGCAGCTCAAGTGCTGCCGAGGCTTCCTGCAGCCTGGGAGTGACTGGCCTGTGCTGGATGGAACTGGGTCAGTGCTGTGCCCTTGGACTGTGCTGGTCCTGGGTGTTTTGTGTCCCCTCAGTGCTGGGAAGTGTTGCTGAGCTGTTGTGATGCCCCTCTGTCCCCCCAGGGTTTCCCTTCCGCTTCATCAAGCGATTCACCTTCGGCTTCTCCAGAAGGTGGAAGGAGTATGTCCAGGAGTTTCTGGAGGAAAGGAGGAGGTAATTTCTTCAGAGATTCTGTTCTTTAAAGTATTCATTGAGGTTTTGCTTTTTAAGAGGATTATACCAGAGAAATGTGAAAGGCTGCAGATGTGTGCATGAAGCCACTGCTGTGCAGTGCTGTGGTGCTTCTGCCCACAGGAAGGCTTCACTCTTACATCATTTGGTAAAGAACAGCTCTTTTAGATGTTTATTATTTCTTTTCTTAAACTCCACATCATTAGGAAAGACCAAAGACAAAACAGTGGTGCAGATGAAGATAAAGAGAGTGACACTGTGGTGGAAGATGACGTGTTGGAAACTGCTAAAGGCTCCAAAAAGAAACCTGGAATGAAGAACACCACCTATGAAGTATTGCCAAGGAATGACCAAAACACCTGTGAGTGTTTGATAATCATTTCCTTTGGAAAAGACAACTAGGGGGTGGATGGAATGGGTTGTGGAAAAGCTCCTTATGTTGGTTTTGTTCCCAGGGAATTGCTGCAAAGCTCAACAACCTGTTGAGCCACCTGGTTTTGCTCGGCCTTAGAGAGCAGCCCCAGCCCTGTGGACACTGACAGCTTTGGGCTTTAACTCTGACCTTTCTCTGGGTTCTCTGCCCAGTGGGGCTTTGGCCAAACTCCACTGTGCTGTTTGTTGATGCTGCAATCAGATTTCCTTGCTAGCACTATAAAAGCTCCTTTATTTCTTTCTCTCCTCACTCCCATTTATTTGTCTCTCATTATCCACATTGATTTTTTGCTCCCACTTCTCTCAATGAGGAGCTGTAACAACTTCTGTTTATCACTGTCCCTCCCTCCATGTCTTTCCCAGTGTTTTTACCTTGTACCCAAAGTGCAGATCCCCATGGGGTGGTACAACCTGTGCAGGTGCTCCCTTCAGTGCTGTACTTCCCAAGCACAACACTTTCAGAACAACTCCCTGGGCTAAGTTTGGCATTTTCCACGTAGTCTGATTTAAACACCACGTTGCCTGTGAAGTGTGCAGAGCTGAATTTTCCATGCAATGTCTGGGACAAGCCTCTTCTTTCCTGTTGTCCCCTGCAGACAGCACCCCGAGGCACAGCTCCCAGGGGAATGACTCGAGCAGTGTTTACACTCGCAGCGGGCGGCTCGTCAGAGCCCCCATGAGCTTCTGGTGTGGGCAACGAGCCTTTGTGGATCAGAACCTTAATGTCACCATGGAAGAAGGTGGAGTGGATTATCTGAGCCTGGTAAGGTTCCTTTGCATGTTGGTACTTTAGTGTGTCTTAAATATAATGAATAAACCTGGCAAGGTGTGTGAGGGAACCAGCACAGCTCTTAGAGGTACCTGGAGGGAAGGAGATCTTGGGAGTGTGATAAAAACACTGGAAAGCCAACTAAGAGAATTGCCTGAGCTCTGTGTTATCAGCTCATTGCTCTGTAAAATGGGGACAGTGGGGCTGGTTCTGGAAAAAGAATGGGGCTTTTGGAAAGATAATGTATCAGACAGGAAGTTGGTGAGGTGCCTCCTCAAATCCTGAGGTCCTTCACTGCAGGAAAGCCCTTGAGGGGCTGGAGAGTGCCCAGGGAAGGGAATGGAGCTGGGAAGGGGCTGGAGCAGCAGGAGTAGCTGAGGGAGCTGGGGGGGCTCAGCCTGGAGAAAAGGAGATTAAATTAAGTTTAGATTAAATTGTTTTATTTTGAAGATGCTTAGTAGTGAAAAATCCCACAAGAAGACCAGTTCCATCTCTAAGAAGAATAAAGCAAAGGAAGCCATGAAGACAACAGAGGAAATGCCAAAAAGCCAAAATAAAGGTAAAAACTTTTTTTCCCCTATTTTCAAGTGATTGATGGAATCAGTTGGGTGCTGGAGCAGTGGGGTGGGGTCTGTTAATGCAAAGGAATTATTTAAGTCTTTTAATAGTCAGCTGCTTTTTCTATGAAGAACCATCTGAGCAGCATTGATGTGTAGTTTTACAGCTCCAAATATAAACTGTGCTTGTAAAAGTGTTCTCTAATTGCAGAATTGGGACACACACATTTCTTTCTGCACCCTGAAGTGAAGGGATTAGGATTTCTTTGAGTTCATCAGTGCAGTGACTTGGGGGCCTGGCTTGGCTTTTTAATGAGCATGAATTCAAAGACCCGAAATGCCCGTGTAGGCACAGGAAGAAAAGTCTCTTAATGGAGATTTTAATAAAATTTGGGCAACAGTAGAAGCCTGCAAACAGTGTGAGATGTGAAGCAGAAGTTTGTCTCCTAAAGCAGCTGCGATGTTTCCTGCAGAAAGGCTCCTTGGAGCAGGAGCAGAGCTTTTGGGAGGTGTGTCCCAGTCCCTGTGCTCGGTACAGTCCCGGAGAGCCCTTCCTGGCCCCTCTGAGTTTGTAGTGCCTGGCAGGTAAAGCTCTGGCAGGGGGTGCAGGTGCCCTGTGCTGGCAGCACGGCCACGACTCTGCACCCTGGCATTGTCTCTTCCAGGGAAGAGCAGGGAGAAGGGAGCCAGCTCCAAACGGGAATCCAAGCCTGCTGGAAGCAAGGAGGCCCAGCCCTCGCTGTCGGAGGAGGATGAGAGTGACCCCACACCCAGGGGCACGAAAACCAAATCCCAGCCTCCTGTCAGGGGGCCTTCCTCAAACACCAAAGTGCCAAACAGACACAGCAGCAGAATCCCAGGAATGGCAAAGGAGAAGCGGGGAACAGAGGCTGCAGACCTGCCCATGGACAAGCAGACATCCAGGTACTCCCTGAGGTCAGCCAGGAAGCCTTTTCCAGGCAAGCACTTCCCTGAGGAATCCTCAGACAAGGGTGAGGGAGAGGCATCCAGTGATGATATCCCACTGCTGATCAGAAGGAAAAATAAACCTGTGTTAAAACCAGGGCCTCAACACCGCAGATCTTGCCCTGACTCTGAAAGAGCCCGGGATGGGGCAGACAAGGCGTGGGGGGAGCCAAGGACAGCAAAGGCCTCCCAGAACGTGCCAGGGAGGCTGAGTGGGACAGGGTCCAGCCACAGGTCTGAGCTCAGCACCGAAGGAAACACTCCTGCCAGTGGGTCCAGAGACTCCCTCCTGCCTGGGGAGGCCGTGAGGACACGGAGCAAGACCAACCCCCTCAGGGACTGGCTGGATTCCGACAGCGAGACAGAAACCAGCAAGGAGGAACTCCCCACCAAAGACAGGAATGCAAAAGTACCTGGTAAAAAGCCAGGGGCTGGAGTTCCCAGCACTGCCAAGTCTGCAGCAGCCAGATCCAGAGAGCCTGAGAGGGCAAAGCGGCAGAAACCACTGGAGCTTTTTCCCAGGGCAGCTGATGGTTGGTCTGAGAAGGAATTGCAGAAGCTTTACAGGCAAGGGGTCGCTCTGTGGTCAGAGGGAACAGCTCCCCTCGGGCACTGGGAGGGGTTGGGGTGGTCTGCATGGGCTTTTCCAGATTCCCTGTCTTTCATGTGATTTTCAAGGTTTCCTTTATGTTTTAGTTCCCTTTTCTCCACAAGTTAACCACCAGTGAAACAAAGGAGGAGCTGGGTATTTTCTGCACCAGCTGGAGATGTGTGAGCCTGCAGCAGCCCCTGTCACAGTGTGGAGGGAGAGGAGCACTGGTTAGGCAGGAGTTTGTGAATCTACCCCTCTGCTGGTTTTCAAAACCACATATTTGATCTTTTTAAAAATAAAACCTCATTCCTATGAGTAAAACTGAGAACCATGAGTAGGTAACTGATATGGCAGAAGTATTCATGTGTATGAGGTGGACCATGGGTCAGAGTAGGCAGGTTCTGTCCCCAAACTGGAGTGACATGTTTAATGTGCCATGTTCATGTCAGCAGGGTTGGTAAAGGGAGAGGGACTGCAAGAATGTGCATGTTGTAAGTGTCTGAAGGAGACACCACAGGATCCCAGACTGGTTTGGGTTGGAGGGGCCTTAAAGAGCTTCTCATCCACCCCTGCCATGGGCAGGGACACCTTCCACCAGCCCAGGTTGCTCCAAGCCCCATCCAACCTGGCCTTGGACACTTCCAGGGATCCAGGGGCAGCCACAGCTGCTGTGGGTAGCAAGGACTCCCCAAATGCCCAGCACAGGGCCCTTCCCAGGCGGGCTGTGGGGCTGTGTGGGGCAGTGCCCGGGGCTGAGCCCCGCTGTGCTCCCGGCAGGGCCATCGTGGTGCTCCCCAAGCACAGGAGCGGCTTCTGGCAGGAGGTGGCCATGGCCGTGGGGTCACGCTCTGCCCAGGAGTGTCACAGCAAGTACCTGCAGGAGCAGGAGGCCAAAGGCTCCAAACCACGGGCCAAGAAGGCCAAGGCAGGAAAACCTGAGCAGAAAGGTACTGGAATCTTGATTCTGGGAGTTTGGGGGTTGTTAAATGGTTCTAATTGAGACCCGGAGGGGCTGGAGCGTGTGCAGGGAAGGGAAGGGAGCTGGGAAGGGGCTGGAGCAGCAGGAGCAGCTGAGGGAGCTGGGGGGGCTGAGCCTGGAGAAAAGGAGGCTCAGGGGGGACCTTCTGGCTCTGCAACTCCCTGACAGGAGGGGGAGCAGGGGGGGGTCGGGCTCTGCTCCCAGGGAACAAAGGACAGGAGGAGAGGGAACGGGCTCAGGCTGTGTGTGGACAGTCACTGCTGTGGTCCTGCAGATAAGAAGGAGCTGGTGATAAATGCCAAGGTGGGGACCCTCAAACGGAAGCAGCAGATGAGGGAGTTCCTGGAGCACCTGCCCAAGGACAACCACGACGACGTGTTCACCACGACCCCCTTCCAGAAGGGGAGAGTCAAGGTACAGCTGGTACAGCAAACAGCACCTGGGGAGTTTGGGGGGTGTCTGTGTTGTGCTTTCCCAGTGGCTGTGGGACCAGCAACAGTGCCCTGTGGATCTGGGGGAGGAGGCTCCTTCCCTTGCTGTGCTGCTGCCATCCTTTGCTGTGGTGAAGCACCTGGCACACACCCAGCCATGGCTCACTGGCAAAGCACAGCTCCCAGTCACATTCACCACGTGCTGTAACCAGCAGTGTGGCCTAGAGACATCCCCAGGACTGGGGATTCCTGGGATGAGGATGAGCACTGGGCTTTGAGGGCATTGATGCTTCTTTGTCCAAGACACCCTGGTTTTGCAGAGGGATTCTCCAGAGATGACTCTTTTAATAGAATACAATTTCAGCCAGTGGTTCCAAAAGGTTGCTTTTATTTTCCCCCCTCAAATTCGTTCTGTTTGTGCTGGACAAAAGGGCCTGACTCCTGTAGTGTCCAGTGGCACCTCCACAGCCAGGAGTGGATTCCCCTCCCCTGAACCAGCCCAGCCCCTCCTTGATCCCAGGCAGCTCTTCCCATCTGGAATTTCCTGTGCTAAGATCTAGAGTCAAATCCTTTGCTGTGTGAACAACAATCTCCTCTTGTCTGTCCTGAACTTCCATCTGCTGACTTTGTCTTCCTCATGGACCCTGTCCTGGATCCTGTCCTGTCCTTGCTCCCAGTTTCAGCGTGCTTTGGATCCTCTGTGCTGCTCCTCCCTGAACCTCCAGTGCCCCTCTCTCTTCCAAACTTGAGGACCACAAGTTCCCTGAGTAACCCTCCTTCTGAGCAGCCATGGGCAGCTCTGAGCTTGGAATTCTAACCAGAGATGACTCTCTGAGCGTGTGGGGGCACCCAAAGTGTCTCAGCCCCGGGAGCAGCGTGTGGAGCGGGGCAGGGCCGTGTCTGTGCAGGGACAGGGTGGAGTCACTGGAGGAGAGGGGAGAGTCTGGGCTGTCTCTGGGGACAGGGACACCCCTGGCTCAGGTCCCTGATGGCTCTGGGGTGGCTTTGCAGCTGCCGTCGCTCTGGGACGACGACCCCGAGGACTTTACCCTGGGGGAGTTCTCACTCACCCCCAGCTCCGCCGTGTTCCCGCTGGCCAAAACCCCCCAGTGCGAGCACATCACCCCAGGAATGCTGGCTCCCATCAACAGGTAGGAGCTGGGAAACCCCCAGTGTGAGCATATCACCCCGGGAATGCTGGCCCCCATCAACAGGTAGGAGCTGGGAAACCCCCAGTGTGAGCATATCACCCCGGGAATGCTGGCCCCCATCAACAGGTAGGAGCTGGGAAACCCCCAGTGCAGCACAGCACCCCGGGAATGTGGCCCCCATCAAGAGGGAGGGCTCATCTGCCAGCCTCGGCCTCTGGCTCTTCCCCAGATCCCTTTGAGGGAGGCAGCTCGTGGAAGTGGGACAGCAGGTCACTCCCAGCCCCTACTGCTGGCCCTGCTCTGGTCCCTGTGGCCGTGGGTGCTGGAGGAGCTGCCCAGCTCGGTGTGGGCTTTGGGGGTGGCACTGGGAGGGGCTTTGGGCCTCAGCACAGCTGAGTCTGGCCCTGTTACCAGGGCTTCAGGCTCTGCTAAACTCACTGGAGTCATCTGGAAACCTGGAGTTAGGGGGGTTTGGCTGAGGGACAGGAACTCCACGTGGGAAGGGGATGAAGCCGTGTCTGACCCTTCCCTTAGGAATCCCAGCACTGATCTAACCCGACTCTTGGGGCTGTGCTCCCAGAGCAGCTGCTGGCTGTAGCTGACCTGGAGCAGTTTCCTGGCCGTGCCCATTCCCTGAGCTGGGGCTGGATGTGATGCCCTGGCTGCATCCAGCAGGGCCCCACCCAGTGCTCCTTGTGGCCCGCAGGAAGGACGTGGACAGACACGTGTTCCGGATGCAGAAGAACACGCAGGGCAGCAGAGGCACCTGGAACAAGGTCCAGAAGAAGTCGGTAATGCTGCTTCCCTCCAGTTCTGCCCCGTGCCACCTCAGCCAGGCACAGCTGTGCCTGCAGGACACAGATCCCTGGCATGGACAGCAGGAACCCTCCCCAGCTTCCTCCCAAAGCCCTGGCTTTGGTCTCTACTGCTGTGGGGAAAAGCCCCTTTGATTAGAAAGGGGCTGCTTATTGTCAGGATGAAAGTCACAGCTTTGGGTCCTGTAACATTATTCTGAACAGTGGGAAAAGAGTCACCATGGAATATCCAGAGTTGGGAGGGACCCCCAGGGATCATGGAGCCCAACTCCTAATGATGACCATAGCAATGGTCACCTTGTATCCTACTCCCTGAATTTAGGTATTGATTCCTCCACTATCCCAGGTTTTACAGTCCCAGGCTTTCCCATGAAAAGCCACGATCCCAGGTTCAGAGGGAGCAGTTGTCAGCTGAGCAGTTGGAATTTTGGGAGGATGCAGCACAGGGCTGGTGTGGCTCCATGCCCCGAGCTCAGCCCATGTCCTCCCCTCCCTCCCCCAGGCCAGAGCCGTGCTCGGGACACCCGCTTCCCGCAGGGCCAAGGTCAGCCTGGAGACCAGTGAGTATTCCTGCTTCCTCCTCCTTCATTCCCAGCTCCTCCCCCATCCCTGCCTTGCTGGGTGCCCTCAGTCTTGGCTGTCTGGGCCTTCTCCCCCTGCTCTTCCCCCTTGGACACACTGATGATCCCTGTTTCCCGTTGCAGACGTGGCCGAGCCCCCTGTGGTGAGCAAGCTCTTTGAGGCTCAGACACCAAACTCCTCGGAGGAGGAGGACCAGGATTCCTATTTTTCCATGTGATGAACTCTGTGGATCTGCTGGTTCAGCACTTGGGTGCCTCATTCCAAGTTTGCGGTTCAGCCGCCCCTCCGGGAGGGAAGGGCTGGAATTACAAGATCGATTCGGAAAATCTTCCCCGATCTGGTTTTTATGAGTTTTAACCCCATTCCCACCTTGCTGGCACTATTTGGCTTTTCCATGTGTACAAAGTGGCACTTCCTTGCCCAGCTCCTCCTCCCCTGTTTCTCCTCCTGTTGCCCTTTTCTGCTGGGAAGGAGAGATGTACACGGGTACCAAGGACTGGCAAGGTCATTTTGAGATAAAATATCTCTTGGGATATGAATGTACAATAAATTCAGGTGAGATCTGGAAGTAACTGAAACTGCTTCTTACTGTCCCCGAGGGCGAGTCTGGATCTTTACACTTCCTGAACATAATAAACAAGGATGAGCTTATTTTACTCATGGATCCATTGGACTTTGTGGGGCAGCAGAATCCATGACCTGTCCAGCTTGGGATGGGGCCTCAAGGCTTCACCCCCGTGGTTTTGAATCATGGACTTAGGGAAGGGATCATGGAAGGGCCTTAAAGCCCATCCAGTGCCACCCCTGCCATGGGCAGGGACACCTTCCACTGGCCCAGGTTGCTCCAACCTGGCCTTGGACACTTCCAGGGATCCAGGGGCAGCCACAGCTTCTCTGAGCAACCTGTGCCAGGAATTCCTTCCCAGTATTCCATCTAAGCGTGCCCTCTGGCACTGGGAAGCGATTCCATGGGTCCGTGTTCCAGGAAGGTGATGTATCTCTGTCCCGGCCCGTCCCTGCACAGAGCTGTGAGCAGGGAGGGATGGGAGTGAAGATCCCATCCTTTCCCAGGCAGCCGCAGTGTGGCAGCAGAGGCCGCGCTCCCCCGAGCTCCTGCAGCCCGGGCCGGGGGAGCGGGACAGGGGACCTGCCCCGGGCCCACCCAGCAGCGCCGCGGTGTCCTGGGCACAAGAACACCGGGCAATTCCCTTTCTTCCTGGGAAACGCGGCTCTCGGCGTTGCAGCGAAGGGCAGGAGCTGCGGGGGGCTCCTTCCCGTGACCCCACAGCTTTGCTCTGCCGAAGCACTGGGGCCATTGCTGTGTTTCGAGAAGGAATGTCGGGATGCTCCCAGCCCAGCCGGTGCCGGTGCCCCGGGGCAGGCGCGGCTCCCAGAGCCCGGTGCTTGTGAAGGGTTTATTGGGCGGGACACCACTCCCAGTAAAGTGCAGTGCAGGGCCCCAGTCCCGCTCAGCTGCGGGGCGCTGCGGGGGTGCCGCTGTTGCGGGGGGGCTGTGGCAGCAGCTGCGGGTCGAAGCTGTGGCGCAGGTACCGCTGGATCTCCTCGGCCCCGTCCCGGCTCAGCCGCGCGGCCGCGGCCACAGCGCACGGGGAGCTGCAAGAGAGGGGCAGGGGCTGAGCCGGGGCCCTGCTCACACTGGATACACCCGGGCTGCCGGGAGCACACCCCAGCAGGGCCAGGGAACAGCGCGGAAAACAGGGAACGGCAAAGGGAAAGACAGGGTGGGGCAGCAGGAGGGAGGGGGAAGCAGAGCCCGTGTCAACGCCCGGGGCTGCTCCTTGCTTTATGCAAGGCATAAAGAACAGGGATGCAACTGGGACAGGAAAGCTCCTGGGAGCCCTGGCAGGGACAGAAAGGATCTCCCCAGGCAGCTATCCCAGCAGGAAAGGTGTGGGAAGGACCTCCCCAGTTGCTACAGCTGGAAAGGTGCAGGAAGGATGGTCCTGAGAATCGATCCCAGCAGGAAAAGTGATGAAAGGAATCCTGTGAGCAGCTCCCCCAGCAGGAAGGGGCAGGCTATGTCCCCAGGAATGGGGCAGGGTATGTCCCCAGGAAGAGGCTGTGTCCCCAGGAAGGGCCAGGCTGTGTCCCCAGGAAGAAGGGGCAGGCAGGCTGTGTGTGTCCCCAGGAAGAAGGGACAGGCTGTGTCCCCAGGCAGGGGCAGGCAGGCTGTGCCAGCCCAGGGGTGTTACCTGTTGGCCAGGTGGCGGGGGCAGCGGAAGCAGTGGCAGAGCTGCAGGGCCCCCACGTAGCTGAGGCAGGGGATGCTCAGGTAGAAGCTCAGCAGGTCCCGCCGGGGCCCCTCCAGCTCCGTGGGAACCCCGATGGCAGCTCCTTTCCTGTGCTCCAGCAGGGCCAGGTCCTTGAGCAGAGCAGCAGTCTCCTGCTGGCAGGAGCTGAAGAGAAGGCGGATGCCAGCCTGGACCAGGGCCGAGAGCACCCCGTCGTAGCACTGAGTGCGCTGGAACCAACGGGACGTGTCTCCTGCACAGGGAAGTCCGGGAAGCACCGGGAAAATCCAGTGTGAGGATTCACAAAGCAAAACAGCTCCAGGATCCCTCACTCTGAGAACTCACAACCAAACACATGGGGAGGGAACACATCTCAGGCTGGACGGGGCTTGGAGCAACCTGGGATAGTGGGAAATGCCCATGGCAGGGGGTGGCACTGGATGGGCTTTGAGGTCCTTTCCAGCCCAGCCCAGTCTGGGATTCCATGAAATCAGGAGAGGTTTGGTAGAGCCACACAAGTACAAATGCACCTAAACACTGTTCCGTGAGGGACCAGCAGCACCCTGGAATTGGTGCCATGAGAGAAACTGGACAAAGGATGGAAACGAGTGACACCCTCAGCCGTGGGATAAACAGGCAGCTCCAACTCAACTCACTTCCTACAGCCCCCCTGGAGCAGCTGCAGCTCCAGGGACCAATTCTAGCAGGGTTCCCATGTGGGAACTATCAATAAATGAGATTTGCCATGAAAGCAAAGCTGCATCCCCAACAACTGGACTGCAATGGTGGAGTTTCATATCCCAGAACATCTGTAATGCAATCAGGGATCTGAGTTCATCTGTGGAGCAGGTGCAGCAAGACCTCTCACTTACTGTCTAGATGGCCCTGGGAAAAGACAGGAGACCATCTGTCTGTGTAATTTGAATTAGAACAAATGTCTCTGCATGGATAAGATGGTGCTTGTTCCTTTATCACACGATCCCAGACTGGTTTGGTTGGGAAGGGACCTTAAAGCCCATCCAGTGCCACCCCCAGCCTTGGGCAGGGACACCTTCCACCAGCCCAGGTTGCTCCAACCTGGCCTTGGACACTTCCAGGGATCCAGGGGCAGCCACAGCTTCTCTGGGCAACCTGTGCCAGGGCCTCCCCACCCTCCCAGCCAGGAATCCCTTCCCAACATCCCATCTCTCCCTGCCCTGTGGCAGTGGGAAGCCATTCCCTTGTGCTGCCCCCCTGGGAACACCCACCTGGTCTGGCTCTGTCTGTCTCCAGGATGACACAGACCCTCTGGAACAGCCCCTGCAGGCGCTGCAGCCTCTGGCTCAGCCTGTTCCTGTTGCCAGGGCCCTGCAATTCCGACTGGAAGGTCCTTTCCACGGCCAGGCGGGTGCTGACGATGTAGTCGGAGCTGCCCAGGGAACAGACGTGCACCTGGAGCCCGTGCACTGCCCTCAGGGAGGAGATCACCTCTGCCCCACAGGAGATCTCCCTGCTGTCTGCCAGGATGCTCAGGGAAGGGCCTTTCCCTGCAGGGGCTGTGGCTGCAGGACACGCTGGGTCTGAGGCACTCCCACGGGGCATCTTCCAGGAGCTCTTCACCTGTGAGGGCTGGAGATCACCCAGGGACTGTAACACATCATGGGGGGATCAAATCAAATTAATAAAAGGGTGCTTTGCAATATTAACACTTTCAGACTGACACTTTAATCCCCTGTATCCCTCTCCCAAATGAGCTGATCTGATGATCCAGGAGTTGGAATGACAAAAGCAGCAGCTTTCACTAACAACTTCAGCAAAACCTGGACCACATACAGGACAGAAGTCAGGCTGGGAAGTGTGAGAGGTCAGGAATCCACCCTCAGGCTGCAGGGAGTTAATTTAGGATGGTGAACAAGTATTTTATAAGCACAGACCCCACAGAATCAGTGCCCCCTCAGCTATTCCACACAGATCCGGGCTCCCCCATGGCTGTGAAACCCAAGAGACAATCTAACCCCAGTGTTTATTCACTGCCTGTTGAGATACTCCAGGATACCCTGGGAGTACAAAAGCTGCAACAGCAAAGGGAAGGGAAATGCTGTGAAGCAGCACCAGGAATGGCTCTGCTCCTGTGTCACCAGAAGCTGTGGCTGCCCCTGGATCCCTGGAAGTGTCCAAGGCCAGGGTGCACAGGGCTTGGAGCAACCTGGGATAGTGGAAGGTGTCCCTGCCCATGGTAGGGGTGGCCCTGGATGAGCTTTAAGGTCCCTTCCCCCCCAAACCATTCCAGGATTCCCTGACTTGTGGTGCTGTGCTATGACAGCCCCAGAACAGCCCTGCCCTAGGAATCCCTTCCCACCACGGGGGTGAGGAAGGTCCCTGTTGTGTCTGGACACTGACCTCACTGGGAGCCTGGACAGAGCCAGGGGCAGCTGGTGGGAAGGACGTGCTCCTGCTGGGATGGTCTGGGTGCAAATCCAGCCCCTCACACACCAAAGGCCCCAGGCCAAGCAGCATCTCCCTGTCGTGCCCCCCAGGCCGAGGAGCTGGGCCTGCCCCAGCACGGTTGCTGTGCTGTGCAGGGGGCCCTGGGGGCTTGGGGCACTCTGCACCCCCCTCTTCCACCCTGGAACAGCCTTTCCTGGGTTCCTCCCTGCTGACAGGCGTCTCCTCCTCGCTGGAATCACTGAGGATGATGATCCGGGATGGTTTGCTCCTGTGCTGCAGCCTGGCCTGGTTCAGCCTCGTCCTGCGCCGCGTCAGGTACCGGCTGGGACCAGCGGGGAAACTGTCCCTGGGGAGGAGGCTGAAGCTCACACACTCCTCCTCCTCCTCCTCACTGGGCCCACTCTGCCTGCAGCCTTCCTCCTCCTCCTCATCCCCCACACAGAAACTGTCCTCCACGTACTCCGGGTCCTGCTCAGGAACCTGCAGGATGAACAACCCCAGTGAGCTGTGGAACAGTGGAATGGTGGTGCTGCTCCTCCCCAGGGAGGCTCTGGGCTCCTCCAGCCCTGGTGTAGGGACAGCAGGGGCTGAGGGCTTCTCACACATGGAAAGGCTTGGGTGGAAGGGACCTTAAAGCCCATCCAGTGCCACCCCTGCCATGGGCAGAGACACCTCCCACCAGCCCAGGGTGCTCCAGCCTGGCCTTGGACACTTCCAGGGATCCAGGGGCAGCCACAGCTTCTCTGGGCAACCTGGGCCAAGGCCTCCCCACCCTCCTAGGGAAGAATTCCTTCCCAATCTCCCATCTCTCCCTGCCCTCTGGCAGTGGGAAGCCACTCCCTGTGTCCTCTCCCTCCATCCCTTGTCCCCCGTCCCTCTCCAGTTCTCCTGAAGCCCCTCTAGGTCCTGGAGCCTTCTCTGCAGGCTGAAGTCTTGTGTTAGAATTTGTTATTTCCCACAAAATGCCAGCTGCCCCTCAGAGCAGGACTGGACCCTAAATGTGGTCCCAGACAAGGGGAATCCCCAAGGACAGAGGTCACTGCCCACCTGAGAGAACACGGCCGAGCTGCAGAACCCCCGTGGGACCATCCTGTCCCTGCGGCGCAGGGCGGGGCTGCGCACGGACTCCAGGTACACGGCCTTCATCTCTGAGTCTGCACGAACAGGGGAGAGGGGAGACAGTGTTATGGCACAGATAACCTTTCAGTCACCTTTGTTACACTGTGTTCTCCACAGTCAGTCATTCCTTTATAAAAACCTGTGTTTCCCCAAACAAAAATCTGCGATTCTCCAGCCACCCTCTGGAAATCCCAAAGCACAGCCCAAGGGCTCTGAGATCAAGGAGGGCAGGGTTAAGTGGGATATTGGGAAGGATTTCCTGGCTGGGAGGGTGGGGAGGCCCTGGCACAGGTTGCCCAGAGCAGCTGTGGTTGCCCCTGGATCCCTGGAAGTGTCCAAGGCCAGGTTGGAGCAACCTGGGCTGGTGGAAGTTGTCCCTGCCCATGGCAGGGGTGGCACTGGATGGGTTTTGAGGCCCCTTCCCACCCAAACCAGTCTGGGGTTCTAAATGTCCCCAGCTTGCTGTCATGAAAGCTGCCATGGAATCCCAGGATCTCCTGAGCTGGATGGGATCCCCCAGCACCATCCAGTCCAAGCCCTGGCCCTGCCCAGGACACCCCAACAACCCCCCCCTGTCCCTCAGGTCCAAACCCTCCTGGAGCTCTGGCAGCCTTGGGGCTGTGCCCACTGCCCTGGGGAGCCTGGGCAGTGCCAACCACCCTCTGGGGGAAGAGCCTTGTCCTGAGATCCAACCTGACCCTCCCTGGCACAGCTCCAGCCACTCCCTCAGGCTGCAGAAGGTTTGCCAAGCCAGCAGAGCTCTGGATGCCGTGGCCCCTGGCGCCCCTCAGCCCAGGTGAGGAGGTCACTGGTCATTCCCCCCCCAGCCATGCCCATCCCACCCCATCCATCCCCCAGGGATCTGGAGTCCCCCACAACCCCTCACTCACCATTCAGGGCCTGTGTGACCTCCCCCTCATCGTTGAGGAACTGGGCCATGGAGGGGCTGAGCTCATCCTCGGCCCCGTCGCTCTCGTCCGACGACAACCCCTGTGCCCCGTCCTGGGACAGCTCTGCCTCCTCCTCCAGGAACTGCCTGGCTGCAGCCTGCAACACAGGGTGGGGGCTTGGAGGGGGCTCTGAGGAGCCAGTGCTGCCCTCACACCCTGATCCCTCCAGGCCCTCAGCTGATCACCGCAGGCACCGGGTCCCTGGCTTGGGAAAGGGAATCCCGAGGCCTGTTTGCCCCTGGACCAGGGCCCAGCCCAGGCAGAGTCACCAGCACCAGGGGCTGAGCTGCCCAAGGCCATCAGGTGGCTTTGCAGCTCACACATCCTGTCTGACTCTTTACTTGTTTTCAGAAACCTGGTTTGCTTTTGAAGGGTTGGATTCCCCCAAACCCAAATGCAGGGGGAACTTCAGACCCCAACCCCAGCCAGGATTGTCCTTTACTGCTCAGGTGCCAGATCCTCAAATGATTTATTGGACCCAGTGCCAGGGGCTGCTCTGGTCAGATCTGTGTTGATCTCACTGCACATCTCTCCTGACATGGCTCCCTCACTGCTGGTGGACTGCTCACAGTGGGTTTAATGTCTGGGATCTCCCGTGGATCTGGAATTCTGGCCTGTCCATCACCATGGATGTTTAGGTAAGGTCAGTGTGAAGGCACAGGAGAATTTCCTAAGCAGACACACTCTTTTTCTGTCACCTTTCTGGTCTCACATTAAAATAATGTGGTCTCACTTTAAAAAGAAATGTTTAAATCAAACTGAAAAATGTATTTTAATCCACCTCATTCTTTGTACCCCAGAACACAAAACACTGATACTGTGGGGAAATCTTGATAATGAAGATTATCTTTAAAACGTCAAAAATACCCAATGTATTGTGCCCTGAAGCCCTGATTATGGCAATTTCTGCCCAGTGGAACCACAGCCACAAATATTTAAGGGCTTCTTGCTTCCAATGATTCTGGCCCTGCTTCCTCTCCTGCTGCAGTGATGGACTAAAGTATCAAATACTAAGCTAAGATTTAAGATTTGGGGTTGAGGGACCATTGCTGCCTTAAATGTTCAAAGCTGAAGCCCTCAGAGTAGGGGGTAAATTCATATGATCAAGTATCCCAATGCAAATAATAATAATAATAATTATTATTATTATTATTATTATTACTTCTGGTGAGAGCCTGAGCTCCCAGAGCTGACCAATCCTTGAGTATTTCTGAAGATTGTAAAAAGACATTGTTATTTGGCTTCAGAACTGTGTCAGCAGGGCCCTGCAGACTCTGACAGTCAGCAATGGATGGGAGGGTTCAGATCTTTATCCAGGTCCAAGATTTCAGCTCCAACATTTGCAATGCACTGGTGTGAAACAGCTGAGCCTCAGACCTCCTAACACCAAAGAGTGCCCAGCTCCGTGCCCACGTTCCAACTCCAGTGCCAACTGCTCCAAACACGACCTTCCCTAATCAGGAGAGACATGTGAGGTCACACACCTTGGATGTGGAACTGCTCCTGACCCGCTTGGCACGTCCTGGCCGGGGTTTGTTCTGGGCTGTGGAGCTGCTCCTCATGGTCCTGCTCCAGTTCTGGACAAAGTCCCCACTGTCATCACTGGACTCTGACTGGGAACAGGGAACACACCCCACAGAGTGAGGGGAAAGCAAGGAATGCTTTAGTTAGTCATAAATCCCAGACTGGTTTGGGTTGGAAGGACCTTAAAGCCCATCCAGTGCCATCTCCTGCCATGGGCAGGGACACCTCCCAATAGCCCAGGGTGCTCCAACCTGGCCTTGGACACTTCCAGGGATCCAGGGGCAGCCACAGCTTCTCTGGGCAACCTGTGCCAGGGCCTCCCCACCCTCCCAGCCAGCAATTCCTTCCCAATCTCCCATCTCTCCCTGCCCTCTGGCACTGGGAAACCATTCCCTGTGTCCTGTCCCTCCATTCCTTGTCCCCAGTCCCTCTCCAGCTCTCCTGGAGCCCCTTCAGGCCCTGCAAGGGGCTCTCAGCTCTCCCTGGATCCTTCTCTTCTCCAGGGGAACCCCCCCAGCTCTCCCAGCCTGGCTCCAGAGCAGAGGGGCTCCATCCCTGGGATAACTCCGCCATCCTTCAACACTTGCTTTTAAGAAGCTCCTGATTTCCTGTGATTGATTTTTTGGGACTTGGAGCACCCTGGGCCAGTGGAAGGTGTCCCTGCCCATGGCAGGGGTGGCACTGGGTGGGCTCTAAGGTCCCTTCCAACCCAAACCCTTCTGGGATCCTGTGATCTTTGGAGCCCTGGGGGAGGACTGAAGGAGGGAAGCAGGGGTGAGTTCCCATTATTTCCCCCGTTTCCCAGAGCACTCACTGACCACGTTCAGGGGGTGCCGGCGCTTCCTGGTGCCTCGGTGCTGCGGGGACTCAGAGTCACCCTCGTCCAGCCCCTGTGGGAACAGAACAACCATCATTGCACAGAGCAGTTGTGCCCTGCTCTTTGAATTGTAATTTTGCTTCTCCTGCCCATTTTCTTTTTCTAAGACTCACATCAGGAGACTTCAAAACATTCTTTTTCATCCTGTTCTTTCTCTGGAAAACAATCTCTTCTTCACTCTCACTGCTGGTTCCTGCAGCAGAAAGAGTAAACAACATTTACTGAGAATTGCACAGTTCACAACACAATATTGCTATAACTGAGCAATCAAAACCTGCCTCTCTCACAAAAGTACCTCCAAAGGAGATTATTTATTGATCCACAGGACAAATATTGTTCTCTTTAGCCTTGTTAATCAAAATAGATAATCTCCAGCTGGGATGTACAATAAATCCTGCTTCCCTGGAGACTCTCGGGGCAGGAGTGATTACCCTGGGCAGCACAGAGATGGAAAAGGGGAGGGGAAACACAAAACCAAGAGAAGGAGCCCTTAAAAGTTGAGTAAGAGTCACACTTGTGGCAGCATTTTGTGACACAAATCCCACTGGGTGCATGGAATGGAGCCAAGGAATGGTGTTTGGGAGTCCAGAGGAGGCCTTGGAGCTGCTCCCAGGGGTGGAGCCCCTCTGCTCTGGGACAGGCTGGGAGAGCTGGGGGGGTTCCCCTGGAGAAGAGAAGGATCCAGGGACACCTGAGAGCCCCTTGCAGGGCCTAAAGGGGCTCCAGGAGAGCTGGAGAGGGACTGGGGACAACGGCCTGGAAGGTGTCCCTGCCCAGGGCAGGGGGGGGACACCATGAGAGTGGGAGTCCCTCCCAACCCAAACCATTCTGAGATCCTGTAGGAGAACCCAGACTTGTGCTGACATGATCAGAAAATTTTAAATACAAGTTCTGTTCAGAAAGAAATCCATCAGTAGAGTTTCTGTTCCTCAGGAACAGTGACAGGAAAACATGAAGGCAGGGACTCAGGGATCAACAGATCCAGAGGAGTAGCAATCAGATCCTGAGGAGATAGATTGGGAAAGGCCTTTGAAGGCAGCTGTAACTCACACAATTACATCTCCCATGGCTTTAACACTTGTGAGGAGGTTCAGGAGGTTTAATTCCCAGTATTTCCTTGGATTGGGGTGAAGTCTCCTCATCCACCCCATTCCAGTACTGCAGCCATTACTTCTTTTCCTGTCAGCCCTCCCACCTCACTCACAAAACCAAACTGAGGATCCAAAAGACACTAAAACAGGAAGGTATCAGAACTGTCCCACCGAAATCCCTACCTGCAGCAGGACACACTCGGGATCCACGGACGGTGGTGTCTTCCAGGTTTGCAGTTCTTCCTAATGGGGAATCCACAGCTGAACTACCAAACTTCTGCCCATGTGGGCTTTTATGGCCTTGATCTCCAAGAGGCACCTCTGGAATCTCCTGCCTGGCACTGGAGAAGACTTTCCTAGGAATCCTTTTGATAGCTTGGACATTCCCACCCTTCCTGCTTACTGGGGTCGAAACTGCTGAAGGCAAAGCTTCAGGTGATCCCCTTCCCGTTCTCCTGCCTCCTGACTTCAGGAAACCTTCCCTGTCATTCACAGCCCTGCTCTGGAATGACAGCGGTGTGGAAGTGTCTCCTCTCTGCAGAGCTCTGCAATCCTGTTCTGGGGAGGTTTCCAGCCTGGAACCATCACTCTGGAATATCTTTCCACCCTCTGTGGGTTTTGCCCCTGCACCACTCTCCGAGGCACTGTTTGCTTTGCTGGTGCTCCCGGGATTCCTGTTTTCCTCAGGGGTTTCATTGTCACTGCCTGAGATGGAAAAGCCCAGGTCAAAGGTGATGGAGAACAGCTCCTGGGAACAGTCACTGAGATCCTCGTCCTCCAGGCCCTGCTCGGGCACTCCGGGTGTTTCCATGGATTTACTGCTTTGGGGCTGCTCCCTGCAGGGCCCATCTGAGGGAACCCCTTTGGATCCCGGCTCTCCATCTGTCCCCACGACATTCCCACCTGGATCTGAGCTGGCAGGAGGCTCCTTGCTCACGGATAACCCGCTGTCCCCAGTGCCATCCACAGGCTCATCCTCAAACAAATGGATGCTCTGCTCTGCACCAACCACCAGCTCCTTGTGGTCAGTGGCAGCACCTCCAGTGTCTCTGTGAACAAAACGTGCCTTTGAAGGGTCATTTGTGGCTGGAATGTTCCCTTGGATGTCAGGGAATTCCTCGCTGTCAAACAGCCCATCAAAGCTGTCATTCCAGGCGTGCTCCTCCTCAACAACAGCAGCCTTGGCAGATGAGGCAGTTTTGGACAAACAGAGACTTGTTGGAGCACAGAACTCCCTGGGGACGTTCAGTTTGGGATTTTGCAAGAGCAGCAGTGAAGGATCAGTCTCTGAGGACGTGGGGAAGGAGTTATCCCGCAGCCCTGTGGAGTGACCCTCAGGGATAACCTCTGGGACAGGACCTATTGCTTCCTCATTCCTCACCATGTTCTCCAAGTCCTCCAGTTCATTCCAGGAGGGAATGGGGGGAGGAGACTGTGACAACAGCCTCTGCACAGGGGCCAGTGTTAGTTGGAGGCCAGGAGGCTCCTGGGATGGTCTCCCCAGTGAGTGCCCGTAGGATTCAGGGAGATAGAACAAGTCCGAGCACAGCGGTGATGTCTCGTACCCCGAATCCCCAGGGAGCATCCCCAGGGATCCAGGAGCTTTGCCTGCAGCTTTGTTTCCCTGAGCTGCTGGACTGTCAGCAATGTCAGTGCTGTCACTGCTGTCACACAGGTCAATGACTGCATTCAAGTCAAATGTCACCTCCAGCTCCTGGTCCCTCTCACTGCCCTGGTCAGGCTGTTCATCCAGAGCAACCCCTCCTGAGGGAGAAGCCAAAGGAGCCACTTCCTCACTGGATCCAGGAGTTCTTTTGGGAGGCTTTGGCTTGGTTATTTTAAAGGTGGTGAAGAGTTCGTTATCACCTCCATCAGGCAGGAATGGTTTCCTTTTGGATGTGTGTGCCACGTCTTTCCTGGAGGATCGTGCTCTCTGATCCCAGCTGGACTTGGCCATGTGGAGATGCCTTTTATTCCTTGGAATATTTACATCTTCCACACGGAAGTGGGGCTGGAGCTCCTGTCCATAGCTGCAGTCTCCCTGGGACAAACACAGGGCAATATTTACTAGAAACACACCATAACTTACACAGGCTCCCCAGCACAGGGTATTCCAAACAAGTGCCAAAGGTCTCATTCTCCTGAAGAACTTCTCACTCCCAGACTCTCTGTCCTGGAGCCTATTAATCTCTGTTCTAAAGGGAACCAGCTCTTCTAAACACACACCTGGAAAAAGCACAGCAGACTTGGATCCCTCACTCCCCAGTGAGGGAAAAGCTGGTTATTTACTGCCCTGCTCACCCCCTCTTTTAAATTAAGGTTTCAAAATTAAGGGCTACAAAGGAGCAGCAAGGGCCCAAAGGGGCTCTGAAGGCAGCGGTTTGGAATGTTCCTTCAAAGTTCCAACCTGTTTCAGTAAAAATAAACATAAAATAAAAATAAAGACGTAAGAACTAAACAGAAGGAACAATCACTATATTATTATATTTTGGCAGTTCAATCAGGGGTTAGGGGTTAATTAGCTGCAAACCACCAAAAATCAGTGAGAGAGGAGGAGGTGCTGCTCTTGCCCACCCCACACACTCCTGAGAGTGCAGAGCAGATCAGCCTTGGCCTTACATTGTTCTGCAACACCAAACTAATCAAACTGTAAACCCCAAACCTACAAACCTGAACCCAATCAAAGTACAGACCCCAAACTTACAAACCCAAAACTAATCAAAGTATAGGCCCCAAACCTACAAACCCAAAACTAACCCAACTACAAACAACAAAACCTTAAACCCAAAACTAACCCAACTACAAACCCCAAACCTACAAACTCAAAACTAATGAAGCTGCAAACCCCAAACCTAAAACCCCCAAACCTACAAACACAAAACTAATCAAACTATGAACGCCAAACCTACAAACCCAAACCAAACCCAACTACAAACCCTAAACCTACAAACCCAAACCCAATCAAACTACAAACCCCAAACTAATCAAGTTTCCCAGAGGAGCTGTGGCTGCCCCTGGATCCCTGGCAGTGCCCAAGGCCAGGTTGGACAGGGCTTGCAGCAACCTGGGCTGGTGGGAGGTGTCCCTGCCCATGGCAGGGGTGGCACTGGGTGGGTTTGAGGACCTTCCCACCCAACCCCTCGTGGGTTGTGGGACTGTCCCACAGCAAACGGGAGCAGGAGGGGACTCCCCAGCCCGGGCTGTGCCCTGCCTTGGCACACAGAGCCTGGCAGTGCCCCAGGGTGCCCAGCAGCCAAATTTAGCATGTAGGACAAAGCTCAGGAACCTGATTGCAGCAGGCTTACACGGCCTTATGTAACTGCCCCACTTCCAGGGGCATTCCAAGCACTGCCTCCCAACACGGCTGTGCCCAGCTAATGCTGCTGCAGGAACAGGCACAGTCCCAGTTACCACACTGCAGCCTCACTGTGCACAAGTGCTGGAACCTTGAATCACCTGCTGAGCCCCCTGGAAGCCTGGCAGCTCCAGGGTGTACCAGCCACTCTGGAAATGGGTCAGGCAGCAGCAGCAAACATCTTGGATTACTGGGTAAATCGATGACCCTGAGTCAGGCTAAAAAGCAAGATGGGCTTTAATGCAGAAAATAAAAAGGGGGAAAACCCCTTAATATATGAAAATGTTCCTGTCTGATACAGAAATCTATGTGTAATTACACATGTCCTGTTTCCCAGCATTCAAATGTAGGGCATCAAACTGACATCCCCTCTCTGCTTTTCCCCATAAGCTGCTTTGGGTGGACGTTTGCTAATTCAGCTCCCTGCCAAAACCATGGTGGTTTTGCTATTTGGAAATTAAAAGATAAGTCTGTGGGCAGATACAATGCAGGTTTTACCAACTAAACTTTCCTTAGTGGAGAGCTGGAGTGAATCCATCCAGGATTTCCTCCCCTTGGTGTGTCTGGACAAGTAGGTGCTGCAGCTCAAACGCCCCCAGCCACGACCATTGTCCCTCACTCCCCAAAACCAGGTTTTTAGGGAAATCCTGTAATTCCAGTGGAAGGTGTCCCTGCCCATGGAACTTGAAGGTCCCTTCCACCCAAAGCAGTCCCTGATTCCATGAGCTCTTTCTGATCAGCCTGTGCTCCCTTGCCCAGCCCAGTCACCTCCAGGCTGAGCACTCTGGTGCCCTGTGACTGCACCTCCCTCAGAACAGGCCTTTATTTATTTATACCTGCCAGGAACTGCTTAATGAGCACCATAATTAATCCCTGCTCCAGGATTGCTTCATTTCCACAACACACTCCAGGGGAAGAAACACTGTTGAAACCCTTTTTTTTGAAATTTAAGTACACTACATGAGATGATCCTTAAAAATGTATTTAGTTGAGTCATGGCAGAAGCCTGAGGGGCACAGAACCCCCAGTTTCCTTCCACAAAAGCTGGGATAATTCTCTTCCTGATGGTATCACATTATTGATATTTCTACTAATTCTGTTGCTTTTGGCTTACAGCTACACAATAAAAACAATCAAAGATCCCTAAAAAGAAAGATTATTAGCAAAATAAAGGGTATGTACCCTGCAAATATGGGAACAGGCATCACTAAAGAGGCTGAAGAAGTGAATGTTCCAGCACATCAGGAAATAAATTAGGTTGCCCAGAGAAGCTGTGGCTGCCCCTGGATCCCTGGAAGTGTCCAAGGCCAGGCTGGAGCAACCTGGGCTGGTGGAAGGTGTCCCTGCCCATGGCAGGGGTGGCACTGGATGGGCTTTGAGGTCTCCCAAGGTGCTCCAACCTGGCCTTGGACACTTCCAGGGATCCAGGGGCAGCCACAGCTTCTCTGGGCAACCTGGGCCAGGGCCTCCCCACCCTCCCAGCCAGGAATTCCTTCCCAATCTCCCATCTCTCCCTGCCCTCTGGCAGTGGGAAGCCATTCCCTGTGTCCTGCCCCTCCATCCCTTGTCCCCGTGAAAACACAAATCCTATTCCCAAAACCATTTGTTGTACAGCAGCTCTTGGCACATTTGCTGTCAAAGCCCTGAAAATCAATCTGCTGTGAAAGCTTGAGGAACAACCAACCAATTATTCACATTTATAAACATTTTGACAGTTTGAAAAACAACAGAGAAGGATTTTAAACCCAGAAACCAAATGCAAAGTTGCTGTACCCACCCAGACATCCCTAAACTAACAAAATTACAAAGGGGCCAAACCCAAAAGGCAACAGCAGGAAAATCCACACGTGCTGTGACACAAAGCACCTGCAATCCAAGGTCTGAACAACCCAACCCAGGTCTCAGTTAATGCTCAGACTCAAATCATTTGGCACAGGCCAAAAGAATCAATATATAGAAACTCTTTTGACTGGAGAGCTGAGATTTTGGGGCTCATAGTTTCTCCCAGCTCACCCTCCAAACCCAAACCAAACCCCCTCCCACCTTTTCTGACATTATTTCTTGCTGGGGCAGAATCCTTTTCCTCCCTCAGAAGAGGATTTTAGCCAAACTATTAGCAAGGAGGGTCTTAAAAAAAAAAAACAACAGGTAAAACTATTTCATTATCCTTATTTGAACCATTTTTAACTGTGCATTCAGGGGCTCCTGAAAAACAAGTCCCAGCTGGCTGGAAATGTGTTTTGCCCCCAAAACATGTCTGGTTCAGAGCTCCCGAAGCATGGGAAGCCTCTTCAGGTTCAGTGGGGTTTCAGGTCTCCTGGGAATTTTGTCCTGCTGTCAGGAGTTCAGCTGGAGAACCCTGGGGCAGCCCAGGACGGAGCACAAATGACACATGGCCTCAGTGGCAGTTGTTCCAGTTCATCCTGGCTTTGGAAGAAGTTTCCCAAGGGGTATTTGAAGTGGAAAACAGAGACAAACCTCTAACGGGAGAATTTGAGATTATTTTGTTCCCGAGTTCCCAGTGCCAGCTTTGGACTGGGAAATATCCATCACCCTCCCAGTGCAAATTAGAATTAATAATCAGCAAAATGAAGCATTACCTGTCTCCCAGGAAAAACCACAGCTCTTCACTTCCCTATCCCCTGTGCCTCATCCTCAGAAGCTCAGACAAATACCATTCCCATAAAAAGGATTACTCTGCCCCAACCTTGTTTCCAACCAGCACAGTTTAATTTTCAAAAAATGCTTAAAGGAGATTGAATTATTTTGCAGAAGGACAACTTGATTGGTTCCCTTGTCACACCAAAAATCCCCCTGGGACTAAATTCCCCCCATCTGCCCTGGGTGTGCTGCTGCAGGAATAAAGCCCACAGGCATTAAAGGCTTTTCTGCAGTGGATGTGCCTTTTCCAGGGATCATATTTGGGGTTTCTTTGACTTCTTTGTTTTCTTTTCACTGGGCCAGCTTCTTCTATAAGTTTTTAAGAGCACATAAGTACAATATAATTTTTCCCACCCATTTTCACTGCATCTATTTAAAAAACAAGCCCTTAAATTGACTTTTTTTTAATCTGATATGCAAAACTCAACTGTTTCTTGAACCATTGAATGAGAACAAGGAAAGGAAAGCCACATGTTGGTAAATATCTGACTGAATTGCTTCTCCAACAGAAAAAAACACCCCAAACCCCACACAAATACATCCTGAGCTGGCTCCTATTAAATTATGACTGATCTCTGACTGAGATTCTGCACAAGAAATAATTTCATCAGAACCTTCCCGATCATTTGGTTACTCACAGGATGATTTAGTGCCTCAGTAAATAAATAATCAATGGACCCGTGGTGTGAGGTTCACAGTCTCAGGTATTTAAGGAAACAGCTTTGACCCTGTTGGTCTTCATCCCTCTGCTATTAAGCAGCACAAACAAACAGCAGCCAGGTCAGCTGGGTACATTTATCCATGGAATATTTACAGCAGGAACCTGGATGTACAGCACATCCACACAAACCCTCCAGTCACACAGTCCTGGAATGGGTTGGGTTGGAAGGAACCTTAAAGATGATCCCATTCCACCCCCTGCCATGGGCAGGGACACCTTCCACTGGCCCAGGGTGCTCCAAACCCTGTCCAACCTGGCCTTGGACACTTCCAGGGATCCAGGGGCAGCCACAGCTTCTCTGGGCAACCTGAGCCAGGGCCTCCCCACCCTCCCAGCCAGCAATTCCTTCCCAATCTCCCATCTCTCCCTGCCCTCTGGCACTGGGAAGCCATTCCCTGTGTCCTGTCCCTCCATCCCTTGTCTCTCTCCATGTTTCTTGTGGCTCCCTCAGGTCCTGCAAGGTCACAACCAGGTCACCCCAGAGCTCCTCCTCTCCAAGCTCAACAACCCCAGTTCTCCCAGCCCTTCACTAAATCCCTGCTAAACCAGTGGTGTTTCCATCCACTTTTCACACAACAATAACATATTGGGTAATTTTTTTTTCAGGTTTCATTCCTGCTTGAGGGAAATGTCCCAGAGGCTGGAGGAACATCCTGTTGCTCAGGTGATGGAATTCCTCCCACCAAGCACAGCCTGGAATGCAGCCAGGACAGACTCAACTACAAGAAGATGCCCTGGCAGGTGTGCAGAAAAATCAAACATTGCCTACAAATCCCTAAATTTCTTTAATTTTGCCCTTCTTCTGCAGTTTTAATTTTTTTCTAAGAACAAGCCCTCTAGGGAAAAAAAAATGAGTCTAGTAGTTATCATGGCTCCTGTGGGGCTGGCCATGGGCTACGTGCCAGGACCAGCTCTGGGAAAACCTTCCCTAAAGATCCTGATGGGAACCACTTTATCTGCACCAGTGATGTGCTGTGCAGAGGGCCCTCAGTGGGGTGGTAGAGCCCTGAGCACTGGCAGTGTGGGTGCCCCCCGGCAGGACCTGCAGCAGGACAGTCCCCAGCAGCCAAGGGACAGCACTGTTCTCCTCTCTCCATCCCCTGGGCACAGCTTGGGCTGCTTCTGGGCCACCAGGGCAAGGAATATTCTGGGGCTGGACCAAGTCCAGTGCAGGCGGCCAAAAGTGTCACAGGGCTGGAGCACGAGTTGGGTGGAGAGACAAGGGAGCTCTGTTCAGTCCTGGAGGGATCTGCTCCTCAGCTGTGCCAGGCTGGGAGCAGGGGAGCACAGAGCCTGCTCCACAGAGGGCTCTGGGGGCACGTGATGGGCACAGCAGCATGGAAAGCTGGAATGGGTTGGGTGGGAAGGGACCTCAAACCCAACCTGGCCTTGGACACTTCCAGGGGCAGCCACAGCTTCTCTGGGAAACCTGGGCCAGGGCCTCCCCACCCTCCCAGCCAGCAATTCCTTCCCAATCTCCCATCTCTCCCTGCCCTCTGGCACTGGGAAGCCATTCCCTGTGTCCTGTCCCTCCATCCCTTGTCCCCAGTCCCTCTCCAGCTCTCCTGGAGCCCCTTCAGGCCCTGCAAGGGGCTCTCAGGTCTCCCTGGAGCTTCTCTTCTCCAGGCTGGCCAGCCCGTCCCCTGTGGTGAGTTCCAGTGGGAGAACTGTCAGTGCCTTTCAGAGAAGTCAAGGATTAATCAAACTTGCATCAGGAACTGTGAGTCCTGACAGAGCAGAAAAAGACCCATGGCACATTCCCTGTCTGTGGTGCAGTTTTGGTGTCCCTGACCCAGAACAGTTGGGTTCAGACACAAGAAAGCACCCAACAACTTAGGAAGTGTCAAACCTGGTGTCAGTGTGATTCCAGGTGCTGCCTTGTCCCCCAGTCCCTGCCAGTGCCCTGTTTTTCCCTAGAAGGATCCAGCAGGGTGCAGTGATGGTCCTGCCATAACCTCTCATGTTCCAGAGAGGCATTTTGGGCACACCAGGAACATCCAGCCAGGAATCCTCCTCTGGCTGATGAGAGAGCTCAGCATCTCCACCTCAGACCAGCCAGGACAGCTCAGACAAAGCTGGCTGGGAGCCAATCCAGATAATGCCTGGAACTCTCACTGTGGAGCTGCAGGAACAGCTGAGGGAGATGGGGAGGCTCAGCCTGGAGAAAAGGAGGCTCAGGGGGGACCTTCTAATTTCTGAACCATTTCTTTGCCTCCTGACTCCCTTCTCCTCTCTGTCCCTGACCTCTCCCTGAGCCCTCTCTCTCTGCAGCACATCCTTGACCCCAGCTGGAACAGGAACTCTCAGAGAAGTCAGGAATGTCATTGTTGTGTGAAGGAGCAGCTTATCTAAGCTCAGAAAGTCTATTTACAGCCTCCCTTTCATGCTCTTTCCTAGCAAGGAGTACAACTACAATGTCTCCATTCTCTTCCTTGATCAGTCCTGTTATTCAGGAAACTCTGGCAGCTTAGCAACATTCTGATGACCTAAAAAACTTCCACACACCAAAAGGCAATATTTGGGGAACACAGAGGAGCTCAACTGGAGGGGAAAATAGTGTGGTAACAACTGAAGTGTGCACCCACTCCACACCCTTTTCCTTAGCTTTCATTCTGAAGGATATTTGCTATCCATACCAGTCAGCAAACAAAACTCCCATCTCCCCAGTGGCTTCCATCCATGTTTGTTTGGCTGCTCTCCCCTCATCCTTTAATTCTTAGGAGCAATTAGGTTTTTAGTGAAAGCTTTCACAGAAAACCACCCAAAATCCTCAAAACAATCCCCTTAGAATATGAATACATTCCTGCATCACTTCTATGGGATGATTTTCATGAACCTACATGATACTGAGTTACTCCCAATCCCTATTACAGTCTGGAACAGCTCTGATATCCCTCCTGGTGGCTTGGCTCCCTGGCATATACAGGTCTTGCATTTGATGATATTCTGTAATAAATCAATACTTGGATCCATAAAAAAAAGACTGATTTAAGGGGGGGGTTTCCTCCTGTGTAGGGAAACACCAACTGTTTTGAAACCACTTCTGTGGCAAAGATCAGGAATCACAGAATACCAGGGGGAGACACTTTGGAACGAGATCAAACACATACAATTCATCTCACAATTTGCTTTTTCCCTGAATTTTCATTATTTTTTAACTCCTCCAGTGGTGCACCCAGTCCTTGGGCAGGTTTCCAGCCAGCCTTACCTGCTCCTGCCTCATCTGCTCCATCATGTCCATGACACTGATGAAATGGTGACAGGGCTCCGAGTGCCCCACCAGGGCCGTGGGGAAGGGACGGCTCTGCCAAAGGCTCCACTCGCACAGGGAGAGCTCCCGGGCTGCCCCCTGCTCCTGCTGGGGAAGGAAGGTGGACACTGCAATCAAGGGATTGCTCTGCAGGACTCATGTGTTATCCACTCCAAGTTCTCTGTCAGGACTTGAAATGCACAGAAGTATTTAAACAACATCACAAAGGTTTAAGTGTGGTCTACAGTTAAAACTTCATGAGCAACCTGGGCTGCTGGAAGGTGTCCCTGCCCACGGCAGGGCATGGGTGGGGTGGGCTTTGAGGTCCCTTCCCACCCAAACCATCCCGGGATTCTATGAACACAGCATCCTGCATGGACAGGAACAGCACTTAATGGACACTGAGAGACTTCTTAGGATGTTTTTGATTTACAGACCCAAGCTCAATGACCCATTTCAAACATCTCACTGCTAAATTCTTAACCTCGAAGCCTACGTGTAAATCTCAAAACAGCATTTTTAATATAGACCTCCTTCAAACTCAGAGTTACCTCTGTTATTTACAGTATCCTTTAGGCCTCATGCAAAGGAAATATGACATTAAAGTCCAACTCACTGGTATTTCTTCCAGGTTTTCTAAGGTTGCAAACTGAGTTTGAGGCAATACCGGTTCCTTGATTCCATCACTCTCCTTAATCCTGTAGAGTCTGTCCCATGTTTCATATTCCTCAGGTGACAGGGCCCAGTTCTCATGAGAGAAAGTTTGCTTGTGGCCTATGGGGGGAAAAACAAGGCCAGGAAAACGTTACCTGCTTTGGGAAAAGGGATGCCCAGAATAAAAGGGCTTTGTGTGATACCAGTGAACAGAACAAACACCTTCCCTGTGCCACAAGTAGGACCAGGAGCAAGGATGGGATGTCAGGGCCAGTCAAACAGTGCTCCTGTGTTATGTGGACAAAGCTGTCTGGCAAAGAAGCACATAAGGACACAGGGAGATATAAACCACCACCCAAAATAATGCCACGTCCCTCCAAAGAGCAGGGGAACAGCAAAGGACCCTCCCTGGAGCCAGTGCTGAGGACAGGGCTGCTTTCAGGGCACGTGTGTGAAGCTTGAAGAGCAATAATGGAGTTAATTTGCCAGTGTCTCTGCAGACAGGATTTGGGATGAATGTGCAGTCCAGGCTCTGCTGGGAATTAATTCCAGATAAGAGGAATCAGCCTGTGTCTCTCAATCCTCTCAAGTTACCATTGCCAGAGTCTGTGTCTGCACAGGATAAGACTCAAACCTGAATCCCTGAGAGTCCAGAGTCCTGCTCAAAAAAAAGCTGGAAAAATGAACAAACACTGAAGTTTTTTAAGGCCATCACTAAAAATCCCAGAAGATCAAAATTGTTATGAAGTATGTTTTACTCCAGTGCAGGGATGTTACACTCCTTTAAGATAACTCCCAGTTCAAGGACCTGGGAGAGCAGGAAGAAAGAGAGAGATCTGAAGGAAAAGCAAATCAGGAACACTTTACAGAGAAGCATAGAGAACCATGGAATCATGGAATGCCCTGAGCTGGAAGGGACCATAGGGATCATCCAGTCCAAGCCCTGTCCCTGCCCAGGACACCCCAACAATCCCCCCCTGTCCCTCAGAGCGTTGTCCAAATCCTTCTGGAGCTCTGGCAGCCTTGGGGCTGTGCCCACTGCCCTGGGGAGCCTGTTCCTGGTGAACTGTTGCCATCCAGACACATCCAGGGAAACACTGGGAACAACAGATGACTTCAGCTCCCTGTGTTACAGCTCCAGCTCTGTGTGTCAAAGACAAGATGAGCCTGTGGTATCATCAGCCCAGATAACACATCCTGCAACACTACCAAGAAGGCCTCCAGGAGCTGGCAAAATTCGGGAGGAGATGCTTCCCAAAGCTCTGGGCTTCCTGCTTCTGAGCAGAGTAAGGATCTTGACTGTCAAGGACAGTCTTAAGCATTTTCTTAGAAGGAAAGAAAGGGACACAGACAGAAGAAGAACATTCCCATTCTGACTGAGACTGATAAGGCTGTTTGGGTACACAGCTGGGAATTACCAAGTCCTGTGGAATTTAGTCACTGGCAAAGCCTCTGACCCTCATGTGAGGCAGCACATGCTCATTATCTTCCACAACATTTTATATTATGGATCAGTGTCCTACCAAAGCCCACCATATCAGTCAGACCATCCCTGTTATTGCCCTGGTTCTTCCCCAGAATCAAAATATTTTCATTCCCCTTGAAGGGGAGCTGAGCAAGAACCAGCCTAGAGGGGGACAAGAAGGTGGATTTAGCCTGTAGCCAGCAGGGAATTTGTCAGTTCTCAGGATCACAGAGGGCTGGAAAATCCCTCCCAGCCCATGGATCCCCCTGTGCCCATCCCCACCTTGTCCCCAGCCCAGAGCACTGAGTGCCACATCCAGGCCTTCCTTGGGCACCTCCAGGGCTGGGGACTCCAAACCTCCCTGGGCAGCCCCTGCCAAGGCCTCCCCACCCTTTCCAGGGAGCCTTTCCACCTTTGGCACCTCAATCCTGGCCACCTTTGGCAAATCAACTCAATCCTGGCCTCCTTTGGTGCCTCTCAGCCCCCACACACCATGTGCCTCAGCTGGTTCCCACAACCAGAATGCCCCAGCTCAGCAGCTGCTCCCTCAGCAGGAACACACTCACCATGACCATCCTTCTGCCCTCACTGCCTCATTTCTCTCTTCTAGGACAGACCTACAAACGCCCTGAATGATGATTTGCATTCCATGTTGTGCTCTGCTTATTTCCTTGCAGTTGTATCCCTTTAATCGGGTACTGGAATATGAAGTTTCCCAAGGCTTTCAGGAGTTTCAAAAAGTTGCTGTTGGTCTTTACAGAAAATACTAACAAGAAGATAGAGCACTACAATTGCCTAGTATTTACAAAAAAGTAGGTCTTTTTTCCTGTCTTATGACTGTGTTCACTTTCCTGAGCATTTCAGTGCCATGTAACTGCACCAACTGAAAGAGCCATTCCTCCCTTTAGATTAATTTTCCTCCAAGGGTGTGCACAATTCATGAATACCCTGCCCTTGATTTCTCCTCTTCCTCCCATCACAATCCTCCTGATTTCAAGCATTGTTGTGTTATTGTCATTTATGAAGCCATAACGCCCAGAGAAGCTGTGGCTGCCCCTGGATCCCTGGAAGTGCCCAAGGCCAGGCTGGATGAGGCTTGGAGCAACCTGGGCTGGTGGGAGGTGTCCCTGCCCATAGAGCCCAAATTATTCTGTGACTCTTTGATTAACATTTGCCTCTCCTGTTCATGGCTGGAGTCCCTGACCTCCAGTCAGAGGTTCTGTGGGGTCAGGTGAAGCAATGCCTGCCCCAAGGCAGGGATATTTCAGGCCTGAGCTGTGGGATGTCCAAGGAAAGGCTGAGGACCAAGGCAGCAGTGGCAGCACAGTGTGCCAGCAGTGGCTCTGCAGAGCCCTGTGAGAGGAGGGAGGGATGTGCTGTGACACAAACACACCATGGCAGCTTACGCAGCGCTTAGAGAAACACCATAATCCTCTTACCAGGGACACAGGAAAAGGGAGCAGATTTGTGCTGCAGGGAGCTGCATCTTCTCTCTTTGCAGAGCGCTCTGGAGTTGCCTGGCTCGAATTTCTCAGCAGTAATAAACATTTTATGCACCTGGGGGTTGATGCCTTCTGGAACCATCCGTGGGCTGTGCTGGTAGAAGTGAAGGGTTTTGTTCCCTGAAATGGCTTTGTGGATGCTCCTTTTGTTACACTGGCTTTGGTTGTAAGTCTGGAAGGACAAGATAAAGAGATAAATCATATGCTGATTGCTTGTTTTGTCACAGGACTTGATCAAAACTCAAAGAACACCTGAGTGTCTGTGGGGTTTCTTTTTATTGTCTGTTCTCTCATAGAGATGATTTTTGGTTTGGGGTTTTTAACCAGAGCAGTTTTTGGGGAGAAAAAGGAGCACAGCCCTGTCTGGGGGAAGTTCCAATGAGCCATTGATATGGGGGTGATGGACATGAGATGACATCAGAAACTGAGAAAGGAGGCCAAGCAGGAAAAAGGCAGAAGATGACTTGTTGATGTCATACATGCTCTGAGTCCTTTAATTACACCCCATTTTATTGTGCACCAGAGAAACCAAGACAAGGCTGAGAATGTAAGGGAAGAAAGCAGTGCCCCACTCTGAGACTGCCCTGTGCTCCCCTCTGTGTCCCTGGGACAGGTCACTGCTGGACACCAACACCCTGAGTGGGACAGTGGCAGCCACGACCTGGCAGAGATCTCAGGGGGGCAGGAGCACAGGAGACAACCCAAAGCCAGGCTCTGAACACACCAGAGGAGATCAGCAGCCAGCTCTGACAAACAGCCCCTCGGTCCCACAAATAGCCTGTACCTTCTAGAACATCTCAGAAAATCCTGCCACAATCCTAGGAAAGAAAGGTCTCCTTATGGCAAAAAACTTGTGCTACCACGTTCCTCAACAGCATTGTCACTGTGCTGCTGCTCCCCGTCCCTGTTCCTGGGGCAGCTCCAAACCCTCTGCCCCATCCCCACTCTCAGCAGCCCTGAGTCCATCCAGGCTGAGCTGCTGTCCCAGGACTCCAGGGAACCCAAATCCAGGACTCCAGGGAACCCAAATCCAGGCCTGTTCCATCCCAGCTCAGGGGGGCTGCCACGTGGGACAGCTGACCCAGGAAACACGTGGGAGCTGAGGAATAAACACAGGGATCCCTGCCAGCCTCACGCTGCCAGGGCTCCACAAACACCCTGGGCTTCAAAAGCTGGGTAATGCAATTGAAGTGATTTGATTTTAAAAAAAACCTCAAACAACAAACTAAATCAAGCAAAGAAAAAAAAAAACTCCAACCCAAACAAACAACCAAAAAAACCCAAAACACAAAGAAACAAAAAAAAACAAAACAAAAAACCCCCCAACACAAACCCCCAACATTCCCACACATTATGAGGGACCATAACATGACCATTTGTTATTTAGCTGCAAGTTAAGTGATGGGAAAGAATCTCCACATTAACAGAACTGCAAGGAGACTCAATCTTAAAAAATCCAACAACTACCCCAAAAAACACCCCCCAGCAAAAAACAACAAACAAACCAAACCAATATGGTTCAGCAATTAAATTTATTTCCTGATCTCAAAATGATAAAAAAAAAATAAATCTACAATTACTGTTCTACCTGGGGAAGGTTCTGCTGCAGAGATTTCTGAGAAAATCTGGAGAACACAGTAATCCAGCTACTTAAGTGAAGCTCCAAGGAATTTAAAGGACTATTCTATATCCCATTACAGAGCAGAGCTCTCAGTAGTAACCAGCCTGCATAAGTAGCAGGAGAAAACAGCTATTCACAAACACCATTCAGGTTTACCATTTTTAACCCTCATCCCTCCAAAGCTGCTTTTTAACCCCTCAGGCAGGATCCTCTGCAGTCTCAATCAGAATTAAATCCCTGCCACCTACAAATACAAACCAGAGCTACAACATTGACTGGAATACATGAAATAACACCAAGACTTTGAAATTTTGGGTTTACAGTGGGGTACCAATTCTTAGTCTCTGCATCCTCTCTCACCAGGGAGAGGGCAGCAGGGGCTGCCTGGTCTGGCCTGCCCCAGTCCTGCCCTTTCCCACCCCGTGGGTGAGAACAGGCTGTGCAGGGCTGTGGGGTGCAGCTGGCACAGCTGGTGGTGGGTTCCCTGGCTCACAGCTTGGGTTTGCAGTGTGCCATGGGGCTCCCAAGGGACAGCCTGTACTCAGGGATGATTAACCATGCTCCAGTTGAGTGCTGAGGTTCAGGAACTCAGCCAAAGTGGATTTCCCCTAAGCTGATCTGCTCAGACCTCACACGCAAGAGCAGCCACTGAGCACTGCTCTGAGCACACAGTGTCGTCACCAGTCCAGAACCAGTGCTCCCAGTGCTTCCAGTGTCATCATCTGATGACAGGACAGGCTGGGAGAGCTGGGGGGGTTCCCCTGGAGAAGAGAAGGATCCAGGGAGACCTGAGAGACCCTTCCAGGGCCTAAAGGGGTTCCAGGAGAGCTGGAGAGGGACTGGGGACAAGGGAGGGAGGGACAGGACACAGGGAATGGCTTCCCACTGTCAGAGGGCAGGGAGAGATGGGAGATTGAGAAGGAATTCCTGGCTGGGAGGGTGGGGAGGCCCTGGCCCAGGTTGCCCAGAGAAGCTGTGGCTGCCCCTGGATCCCTGGAATTGTCCAAGGCCAGGTTGGACAGGGTTTGGACAAACCTGGGCTGGTGGGAGGTGTCCCTGCCCATGGCAGGGGGTGGGATTGGGTGAGCTTTAAGGTCCCTTCCAACCCAAATCATTCCATGATTCTGTGATTCCCAGGACAGACTGAAGAAGGAGATTGAGGGCAGAGTTCAGGGGGCTGCAGCTCCTCCCAAGGGGCAGCTCAATCTCTGCTCCCTGTGACAGGGACAGCACCCAGGGAAGGGCTGGAGCTGTGCCAGAGCAGGGTCAGGTGGGATCTCAGGACAAGGCTCTTCCCCCAGAGGGTGGTTGGCACTGCCCAGGCTCCCCAGGGCAGTGGGCACAGCCCCAAGGCTGCCAGAGCTCCAGGAGGGTTTGGACAACGGTCTGAGGGACAGGGGGGGATTGTTGGGGTGCCCTGTGGTGGGTCCCTCCCAGGCCAGGCCACTCCCCACTCACCCTCTCCTCGCGGCCCTGGGCGAGGATGACGACGATGCGGCCGTGGCGGCGCCGGCCGGTGCGGCCCATGCGCTGCACCAGGCGCACGGGGCTGCGCTGGGCGTCGAAGCACACGATGAGATCCACCTCCCCGATGTCCAGGCCCTCCTCCCCCACACACGTGGACACCAGGGTGTTGTACCCGCCCTCCCGGAACCGCCGCACCACCTGCACCAGGGGTTCAAATCAGATTTACCAGGGCAGCACAACGGCCCTGCCTGTTTTCTATACCTTAAAATGACAAAACCTGGTCTTTCTAAATCAACTGCTGCCTCTTGAGCAAATCCCACACACCAACATGAACAACATCAGCATTTCAACTGCTTAATTCTAAAATGAAGGAAAAAAAGCACACCTTACTCTGATTCCAACCATGGCATTCTTCTAAATCTGATCTTCCCAACTGTGCAATTAAATATCTCTGGGGTTGTCTGGTTGGGTTTTTTTTAACTTTGCTAGGTCAAAATTTAAGGACAGATTCTATCTTTTCCTGCCTACAAGAAAAAATAACTCCCTAAGCACATATTTGAATATTCCCCCAGATTTTTAATACATACAAGTCAACAGCTGTTACTATATAAATAAATAGAATGCAAATATATAAAATACTCTGTCAGTGAGTATAATTTTGGATACTCTGAAAGGCACTGAGCTCCACCAATGACAGCTTCCCCCCAGTGTGTACTCCTGGAGCTATGCACACAATCTCATGTTTTTATCAGTATTTCCTGGTACAATCTCCTCTCTTCTGTACCTCCAGCTGCTCCTTCTGGGTGAAGCCCTTGGTGCTCTTGCCTGTGGAGTGTCCCACGAATGTCATGGCCCGGACAGCCGGGCTGAGCCGGGACAGCATCTCCGCAATCTCCTGCACACTGTCCCGGAACGAGGAGAAGATCATCACCCTGGTGTCCCCAGAGGGGCCTCCACTCCTCTCCTGCTCTGGTGGAATGGAAAAAGAAGCAGGATTTTAGTAGAATTAGTAATGAAAAAGGACAGGGCATCAGATGAGTTACACGTTCACAGCTCCCATCTCACTCCATGGGCAAACAGACAGAAAATGCTCCAAGATACACGTCCTGGAAAAACTCCCTTTGGAATCAAAGCAGTGCTCTGATTTTGGAGAACTGACACCAAGCACAGTGAGAATGTCCTACATCTGACGTACCATCACTAAGGTTACTCAGAAAGCTCAGGCTGGAGGGCAAGTGTCATGGAATGAAGTTCAAGATTCCGTGTTCCTCTGGCCAGGCACTGGAACAGGCTGCCTGGGGAAGGCTGGAATCCCACTCCTGGAAGGGCTCACAAGGCCTGTGGATGAGGCACCTGGGGACATGTAATTCGTGGCCTCAGGCTGGAAATCACAACTTTTATCCTCAAGCTCCTTAAATATGCTCATCTTAACTCTGCAGGAGGCAACGGCAGCAGAGCCCTGAGGGAAGGATCCAGAGCAAACCCTGGGAGTAGGGCAAGCAGGAGACATGGAAGCACCAGGAGTGAGTTTAGTATCTCTGTTTTACTGAGCTGTTAGAGCACTTTACATCAAATTAATAATGAGAACTCATAGAACATCTTATCTTACTGAAATCTTATGGTAAAGTTCTTCTAGAGAGGACTTTTCCACACGGAAGATACACAAACACACAAATTAGCACAAATCTTGTTTCCACCCCCAGGTTCAACCAGTCAGGTTTTTTTGAGTTGTTGGTACTTACCAGAGCATCCCTTTTTCCAGGATTTGAAGTGTTCTATGACAATTTCCTCCAGTTTCCTTAATTTTGGATGGCTGTAGATGAATTCTTTTTTCTTCTCCAACACTGGAAAGGTAATAAAGCAGTGAAAGACACAAGTAAAGCTGCAACAAGCAGGAAGGTTTAGTGAACTTCATGTCCTCCCACTGTAACTATCAGAGTCAGACACTCAAATTCCTGACCCTCATTCTAATTGCATCAACCCACAGCAATCAATAAACTAATGACAGAAGCATATTTGTAAAGCCCAGGTTTCTGAGAAAGTGCTGTTACTTTTGTCACATTCACACTGGAAAAGACATTTAGTCAAACAGCAATATTTTAACCTTCATTTTAAATCAAACTAAAAACTTCAAACATAGAAAACTGGTTTGAAAGTAGCTAAAACCACCAAGGGAAGAGAGAGAGGCAGGGGGACTATTGGGAAGGCACTCTGGAATAAAGAAGAGCAGCCAAGTGCAGCACAACCTTTAGACAGGAACACTGTGTCCCTGAGAGGGAGATCCTGACCTGTTTTACTCCTACAAACACCTCCAGTCTCTGGAGCCACCAGTGTGTCTGAGAACATGTCTTGGAGGTGCTGGTAGAGCCTCATGAAGTCCTCGTTACGCCCCAGCTCGTTCTTGGTGCGGGTCAGCCCTTTGGAAAGAGTTGGAATTGCTCAGTTTGCTTTCCCAAATGTACTCTACCTTTAACACTGCTAGTGCATCTCCAGTTGGGATGAAGGGAATAAAGCACCAACTCCTTTGGCAACCCACTTATTCTCTGAGTTGCCATACGGATGAGGTAAATGAAAGGAAGGGTGTTTCTGAGGATGCTTCACCTTTGGCTCCATCCATAATTCCCCAAAGGTAGATAAACAACGAGCGGACTCCCATCTGCAGCAGCAGCTCATAGCCATGGTATAAACTGATACAAAGGGCAAAGTCCCCTTCAATGATGCCCTGCTGGACTCCCTGTGGAACAAAACACACTCAGCACTGAATTAGGAAGTGACTAAGGAGCAGGAATCCCACTGCATTTCCTGGCCAAAACCAGACTGCTATCTGGGAAGCAGAGCCAAAGCCCCAGCCGATGCCCAGCGAGCAGTTTGTCTATCCCAACCCTCAGGGAACAGATTTCACACAGCCCAAAGGAGGCAATCCTTTTCCACCTCCAAAATACCTGTATTATCTTCCAGGATTAGCTGATCTCCCCTCAGTCTCTGACAGCTGGACCATCCACCCGTCAGGATTTGGCAAAACAAGGGATTTCTGGCACATCTACCCAGGCTATGAAATTAAGGCAGGAAAGTTGCCTTGCTGACTGTGAAAGGGATTTCCCAATGTTCTTCTTAAGGTACACAGTGGTTTTCTAGGCAATGTTCTTGAAGGTTACAAAATTTGACCACTCCCTGATAATTTACAGAAAAATAGGAGCAGGAATGTAGCTTTGAGGGGAAACTGTGAACTTTGCTGTGAGTAAGTACAATCTCAGTCCTCAAAACAATTTCACTTTGGAAACTGAGTCCTTCATCTTTCCTTCACTTTTCTGTATTGGCATCAACAAAAATGCAACAGTTAAGGATATTTCATGGATTTCATAGATGATCTTTAAGGTCCCTTCCAACCCAAACCATGCTATGATTCTATGGTAATTTATTCCAGGGCTAAAACCAGAAATCTACTTAAAATGCCTCAGGAAATTTGGTACCTATGGACAATTACTATTTACTCCCTACTTTAATGACATGAAATCAACAAAAGACACTTACCACATGTTGTGAAGAGGGGTTTTTCCTATACTGATCCCTTGCCAGGATGATCTGGTACTTGGTCAGGCTGGGAATGTCCCGCCTGGCCAAAACTCCCATTCGGATCAGGCGGCCGGCAAACGCCTCGAGCACCTGCAACCCAAACACAGCACCTTGAACCTGGTTCCCTAAGGATCAAGGGATCCTCCTGCCCACACAGACACCTCCTGCCTCCAGGATAACCCTGTATCCATCCTATAGCTGGGAAGGGGAAACACGCCCTGAGATCTGTAATGGCACAAGGACTGACCAAGCAGAGAGGGAAGGGAATGGGGTGGACAGCCAGGCCTGCTGCTCAGGCTCCTGCTCTCACTGCTCACATGAACTTGAGTGGCATTTTGGGCACAGAACACTCGTGTTCCTCTTCCAGAGGACCAAATTAGGTGAAGGACTGGCCAAGAGGTTAGACACTTGTGTGTGGGAGGGACGGGAGATGTGAGCGCAGAGGAATGAGCACCAGCAGCGTGTCCCGTTTCCTCTGGAATCCACACCAAAACACACTTAGCCTTCATCCATCACATGTACCTGCTTTCCACATCGGTGCAACAAGCAGAATAACCTGCACTAATGCATCCTAATCCTGTTTTTCCTCTTTGTTTCACAGCCTTAGGTGGTCAGGATTTTCGCACAGACTTAGTTTTGCATGAGCGGTAACTCGGCCGTAATCGCAGTAATCAGATTTGTCCCACAAACGCTCTTTGCAACCTGTTGGTCCCTTGGCCAACGGCCCCAAAAACACCGTAGTGCACAACAACAGGCTCTCCAAAGGCAGTTCTCCCTGCCTGCATCCATGCACACCGTGTTTCCCGAGTTTTCCAGCCACTCCAGCACCAGCACAGCTGCCCTGCACTAAGAGGGCTATAATGCAGCAAATGCCTAATCCCTTTAGTGTCCCTTCAGTCCCCTGAAAATTATCCAACTAAACCAATAAAACCAGGCCTAAGTCAGGCCTCCAACACTGATCCAGGCACACCTGGAGCTTGTGAGGAGAAACTCAAAACAGAATCCCAGAATGGTTGGGTCAGAAGGGACCTTACAGCTCCTTTCCAATCACCTGCTATGAGCAGAGAGACCTTCACAGATGATGGAATATCCTGAGCTGGAAGGACCCCCAAGGATCATCCAGTCCAAGCCCTGGCCCTGCCCAGGACACCCCAACAATCCCCCCCTGTCCCTCAGAGCGTTGTCCAGATGCTCCTGGAGCTCTGGCAGCCTTGGGGCTGTGCCCACTGCCCTGGGGAGCCTGGGCAGTGCCAACCACCCTCTGGGGGAAGAATCTTTTATCCAACCTAAAACCTCCCCTGGCACAGCTCCAGCTGCTCCCTGGGTCCTGTCCTGGTCACAGAGAGATCATTGCTTCCCATCAGCCCAGGTTGCTCCAAGCCCCATCCAACCTGGCCTTGGACACTTCCAGGGATCCAGGGGCAGCCACAGCTTCTCTGGGCAACCTGTGCCAGGGCCTCCCACCCTGACAGCCAGGAATTCCTTCCCAATATCTAATGTAAACGTAATCTAAAATCCCAAGAAAAGGAGTGGGAATAATTGCCATCATCAACAACAGCTGCACTAATCCCCCAAGGAATCAGACATGCAGGAGAACTTTGGAAGGGTGAAGGAGAACTTGTGACAGCAGCAGCTGACCTGGGGAGCACCGTGCTGGGGAATTTCCACCCTGGCCGCTCCATCCCACAGGTTATTCCGAACCAGCACCCTGGAGCCAGCAGGATAAGCTGCTTACAGCAGATAAGGGCTGCTCATAAAGGGAAATCATGGAAATGGAGCCAGAATCTGAGTGTTTTGGTGCACCTTACCTTGCTCCCCTTTCCTCTGAGGGAGGGGAGGCCCTGGCTCAGGTTGCCCAGAGAAGCTGTGGCTGCCCCTGGATCCCTGGAAGTGTCCAAGGTCAGGTTGGAGCAACTTGGGCCAGTGGAAGGTGTCCCTGCCCATGGCAGGGGTGGCACTGGATGGACTTTGAGGTCCTTCCATCCCAAACCATTCCATGGCTTTACTCTGGCCTCAGCACAGCTCCCCCCTGCCCATTCCATGTCCCCTGGGCAGTTGGATTCAGACCAGCTGCGGGCACCAAGCCCCCACCTGGGGCCAAAGGGCTGCCAGGCACTGCCAACCCCGTGTCCAGGTTCTCCTGTGTCCCCAGGGAATCTCGGTCATGGCCTCACACAGCCCCCAGGGAAAGCAAAGCAAGACACTCCATCCCGAGGCATTCCTTCTAATTAAGGCTAATGGATTAATTAGACCAAATAAACCACTAACACCACTAACACCAACAACAGGCAAACACCAACTGGAAGCTACAGTAGTGCCAGGAATTTCTGGAGGAAAGGGGATAAAAACAAAGAAATCAAATTATGTTTTCTTAAAATACAGTCAAAAGCATTCACTGAGGCACAGGGAAGGCTCAATGCACAGGGGTCTCTTCCCATATTAATGAGAACAAAACTGAAGATACAGTTTGCTTCTAATAGTTTAAAATTCACAACTTTGTGTTTACCAAATAGTTTGTTATTGTTCTGTTGTTTTTCAAGCCAGGCTGTACCCAACAGTCCCTTTAAAAGACAGAGGCAGAAATGTCTGTTCCAGCTTATAGAAAAAGATATTTATATAATAAACAGAAATGTTGACCATGCAAGGAATAACTCAGTGCTTTTTACTTGGATACCCCTGGAATAGCTCATTACCCTTCCATCAAACCCTGAACAGCTGGACATGAGGACACTTGAAATGCTGAGGACGAAGCTTAAACTATGTCTGAAGTAGTGGAAATGGAGTCAGTCTGAACACAAATGTTCCTCTAGCAAAGCAATTAAGGTTTTCATTAAAGAGCAATGCCCACTAAGTATAAAATTTCAGCTCTGGTTTGTTATTTCCTATACTTGCTGCAGAGCTGTTTTCTGAAAAGAAATTTTCATTACATGTACTTTTGTGTTTTATCCCTTGACCTACTTAAAGGTATAAGAAAATGATATTGTCCCTGTGTGCTCAGTGTCCACCCCTGTCTGATTTAATCACCTTCTGCAAAACAAACCCAGGCCGACTGTTATGAAAGACAGCAGGATCCAGTCACCTGGAGCTTCAAAACTAACAGGGAACAGTAAACATAACCTACTTAGAGAGACACAGGAACAGGCTCTGCTCACTGATTGCACTTATCTTGCCTCCATACCTTCTTTTTTAATTACAAAAGTAATACTTCTGAAAAAGCCCCCTCGATCTTTCCAAAACACTGCAGTGTCAGGTTCCCCATTCCACACACAGACTGTAGAATTAATTTCAGTTAATTGCTCAGGAGGGCTCATGGCTTTCTGCAGCTCCCTAAGTGGAGGCTGGAGCTGACAGATTTACAGCCAGCACATAAGGCACAACCAGCTGAGTTATCCCACCCTCACTCGACTTGCCAAGAACACAAAGACCTTTTCTGTTCTGAGCTATCTCCCACAGCAAACCACAAGGAGTTCTTGGAGCTTGCACCCAAGATGGGCTTAGAACCTGTTTTGGAGCTGAGGACTTGTGTTACCAGACAAAGAACTGATACTGTGCCAGCTACACCTCACTAAAACTGCTTTTAATCTGTTTTCTGTTGGCACAATAAAACCCAAAGGCTCTAAACTAATGCCCTGGCCTAATTATTTTGCTGCAGATTGGAAAGGTTCTTTACCAGAGAAAAACACACATAAATAACTGGGTTTGTAGCACTTCTCTGCCAGTAGAGAAGGAGGGCTGGGAGAAACCAGGTGCTATGCAGGTTGTACCTTGCATACCAGACCGAGCCACTCCAAGGGTTTACAGCAGTCCCAGGCTTCAGACAGACCTGGCTGGGTTTTACACACCACTCTGGGCTTAAATAGAGCTGCCCCTCCCTTCAGCTCCTTCCCCTGCGCTCCCAACTCCCACAGCTCCAGCATTTCCAATGCCAGTAGGGAACCACAGACTGGGTTGGGTTGGCAGGGACATTAAACCCATCCAGTGCCAGCCCTGCCATGGGCAGGGACACCTTCCACCAGCCCAGGTTGCTCCAAGCCCCATCCAGCCTGGCCTTGGGCACTTGCACAGACCCTTCCCAACGTGCTGGGGCAGGTGCTGAACTGGTGTGAAGGCAATGAGCCCACACTGTGTGTCTGTGAGGTCCCACCACCCCCACAGCTCTGTGGGAATGTCAACATTCCCCCAGCACTCTGGTCTGCATTAATGGGATCACTCAGGCCAGTAGGGAAGTAACACAAGCAGCTCCAGAACAAACCCAGAGCTCAGTTTTAGTTCTTCTCCCTGTAAAACTTCGGTTGTCAGAACCAACTCTAACTGAGGGAGAAAAGTGCTGTTTTGTTCAACTTCCTCCTGACATTTCTCACCTTGCCAGGAAGGAAAGGAAAACAACTGGGGCACAGCAGGACATGGTGTTTTTACACTGATCCTGTCATTCTCCAAACCCAATACTGATCAGCCCAGTAATGATCTTGGCACTGATTTTGTGCTAAGCTGATATTAACTCCTTCAGACCCTCCACGGTCTCCCAGGGATGTGTTACATGCTGAGCACACCTTGTTCTTCCCTGGAAGATGGGATACATCAAAAACATCCAATACTTTGTCCTCTTCCAACATCTGACTTTTCTGCTGGTACAGCATTTTTCAATTCTTAAAGGTTATAAAACAAGAAGATCTACAGTTTTTACTTTTCAGCTAATTTCACAGAGAACAGTTTTACTCTGTCACTTAAGAAGTTATAAGAAAAAGGTGGCTTTTCTACATGAACCTGCCACTCAGTGAGAGTGACTGCCAGCCCTTTGCCACAGGACAGAAAGGAGCATCCCACTGAGGATGTTTCAAAGCCTAAGGCTGAAACATCAGTTTAAGGCTGAATATCAGTTTTTCTGTTATGTTCACAGGTGTGCAGGAAAGCACAGAGAACACAGCACTACCACGAGCATGTTATCTCAAGAGAGGCTGTTAATTAGCCAGCAGTCATACACAGAATTTACAAGTTTGGGGACAAAACAGCAAACACAGCAAAAATCAGCTTTGTTCATCTCTAGTAACAATGAGTTACTCTGTTATCTGAGCACTGTCCAGACACAGACCATGACACTTCTTCAGTAGTCTATCAAATGCAGTAATTACTAAGCTCATCAAAACCAAAGACAAATTAAATACAGTGATCTTTAAAACAGGATCTTAAACTCCTCCCAGCCACTTTCTCACAGTCAGTGTTCTGTGGCATGTCTCACATATAGAGAAATTTAGCTGTGATTTTAAAGAATTTTTCAGGTTATTTTTTCATTTTCTTTTCTCTCATCTCCAGCAATGATGCTTAAGAATCCTCTAAACAGAAATAACTTCACTTAAGCAACTAATTTTCATTATAACTTGAACAAACGAGTTGGGACCGTTTTCCCCGAGAAAGTGCCGAAATTCTTCGTGCAGGACATGCAGAGGAAAAACCTCCACACATTGTCACAAACAGTCTTGTCTTCTCAGGAAAAACAGTTTCCTGGAAGAAACCTCCAAGAGCCAGGATGGCCTCACTTGGTGGGAATGACCCAGCTTCCAGGATTCAGTGGAAAATTCCTTCCCCTCAGCACTGCAGCTACCTGTGGATGGATGGATCCCACTGTGTCCCCCCGGGGCCCTGCCCACAGCAGCTGCTCTCCCCTGGAAGCTCAGCTGGCTGTGAGAGGAGAACCCGGGCACTGCCACAAAACCCCCTCCAGCACGTGGTCAGTGAACCCTGTGCTCTGCACTGACCGTGAAATCACATCAGCTCACGGCCAGACACTCCACCAAGCACCAGAGCCAACCTTCCTCCAGGATTTGCCTTCCCAGGGCTTTCAGCTCCATCTGTGACGCTGATTCACTGCCCACAACCAAGAGGCCAAACACCCCCACAGTGGGGCTGAGCTTCACTCACTGCAGCCACTGCTCTGAAAAAACCCTCTCCCAGGATGTTCCCACCAGCAGCTGCTCCTCCCTTTGCAAATTCCCAAAGGAGCACTTTATAGGAACAGCAGGATCGAGGTCTGTGCTGTCAGGAGCACAGTCAGGACTTGCAGCCTCAGCTTCTGAGGCAATTCACAGTTCATTGTAACAGGCCCCCGGCTGGGATAACCAAAGCTGAGCCTGGGGGAAAGGTACCGACCACAAAGTGGGGAAAAAGGAGAGGGGCACATTAAACATCCCATCAGAGCCAACAGTCCCATCCCTAACCTCTGGCTTTTCCTGTAGGCATCAGCAGAGCATGGGAGAGGACTGTTTGCTACTGTTCTAAAACTCTAAATGCCCGAGATTCCCCTTCCCTGCCTGCACACAAAGGGCCACAACACTTATTTCACGTTCAGTTTGGAATGAAAGGCAACTCCACACAGATCCCTGACTGAAACCCAGCTCCTGCTTTAATTGCCACAACCACCCCAGAGCGCAGCTGCTCCTCCCCTCGCTCTCACAAACGCTGCTCTCAGCGAGGGCAACATTTACAACTTCCAAAGCTGGACTTCAGTAACAAAATATCCCGTGGCTTTTGTACTCCTGGAATCAGTTTGGAATCATCTTATTCAGTTCACAGACCTCCTGAATAAAATGAGAGATCTGTCTTTAAAGAGTGATTTGAAAGCAGTAAAATAAAATCACAACAAAGAAGGACAAACGGGACATGTAGAGCAGTGAGGAAAATAAATGATGAAGAGAATAGCTGGGAAAGAGGGAAAAAACCAGACATGACAGACTTCTTTAAGTTCTGCACTACTCAGCCCCTACAGGACGTGGTGGGAGAAGCTACGAAGCACCAGGGCCGCCCAGGAAAGTGGCTGTGCCTCCCTCCCTCCATGTATCTATTACCCATCCATCCATCCCCGCACCCCGCGGGCGGCCCTGCCCCGGCGCTGGGCGGGCAGAGGCGGGTTCCCCCGCCCCCAAATCCCTGGGCAGGGCGCTGCCGATAAAGCGGCGGGCGCTGGCGGCGGTGCCCATCCGGCGGCGGTGCCCATCCCGCGGCAGTGCCCATCCCGATACCGGCCATGGAGACGGGCGGTTGCCGCATGAGCGGTGCGGGGCCCGGCGCGGCGCCCGCTGCCATCACGCTGGAGGAGCTGGACGGGCTGGACGGGCTGGAGGAGAGCCCCGACTCGGCGTACCACAGCCACGGCAGCTCCCTGGAGGAGGAGGCGGCCGAGCGCATGGAGGACGAGGAGCAGGAGCGCCTGCTGAGCTACTGGCAGAGCGTGGGCAGGGGGCACCAGGTGGATGTGCCCCGCGGTAAGCGCCGATAAAGCCGCTGAGGGGCTGCGGGACGGGAGCCGGCGTGCGGGACAGCCCCTCGGCCGGGCTGCGGGGCGGGCTGGGAACGCGGGACACGGCGCAGGGCATGGCAGGAGCACCCGCTAAAGGTCTGTATATCTCGGGGACGCCCCAAGCGTGTGACTAAATCAGCTACGGCTTTGCACGGGGCCATGCACAGGTCCCCATAACTCAGGGGCGGCTGTGGCAGCACTGGGGTGATCTATTGGTACTAAAAAGCATCAAGGCGTTTGCAGTTGTGATTAAATATTAAACAGGCTACCTGCAAAAGCATGCTTGTTTATAATAACTCCTGTCAGTTCTTTAAAGAAAGATGGTTGTATGTAGAGATGGCACAGAGTAAACAAGTAGAAGGATCAACTTTGCTTTTTTGACAGCGAGCCTCCCAGGCTTATCTTAGTCAGATATTGCTCATTTTCAATTTTAAGAAAGACTGGAGAATCTGAAAGACTAACAAGTCAGATAACTCCAAACAAGCAGCAGAGCCACCGCAAACTCAGCTCAACCAGAAACTGTAACTGCTCAGAGAAGCAGAGATCTGAACCATCTCTGCTGCTCAGGTAACTCACCCTCCCCGAGGCGGGAACCAGAAACCCCTGAACAGATTGTTGTAGACACCACCAAAATGAAATTACTGCTATTTTAAAACCGGGCGGTTAATCCAACACAGCAAAGAGCATCCAAGCTCCTTTTCAAGTCATACCTTGAAGTCTCATCTAAACTTTGTAATGCTTTAACACTGACAATTAATGTGCTAAAAGAAGGGTAAGATGAGTCTGAACAGTGTTCTCTGCCTTGCTGTGTTCTCAGTGCTCCTCAGAGGGGTCTCTGGATGCCCTGTGCCAGCAGTGCCATCCCACAGGTTCAACACACACTCCAGCAGCCCCGGGTTGGTGTCTGGAATCAGCACATCAAATCCACAGGGCAGGAGGGAGGGGGAGAGGAGGGAGATCCCTATTTAACACACCAAGTGCAGCGTCAATGGCTGCAGGCCAAAGGGATCCTTCAGAGCAGCTCTGAGCAGCAGAAAACTAAACTCCTTCCCACAAAATTCCCTGGTGGTGTGATACATAGTGAAACCCTGCACTGAAATTCCTGAGGTCCGCCAGGAGAGATACAGGGTCTAGGAAATATGTCAAAAGTAGCATTTGACTACATTTCAGTTACTGTGTTACAGAAGGGTTGCTCTGTGACACTCAGCAGATGTTATGAAAAGCAATATAGAATAATAGAAGCTCTTTCTTCAGGTCCTGACCAGGGCCCTGTGGAAGCAATGGAGGTGACTTTCCAGGAGGAGGAATCCCCCTGGCACTGGGAGAGGCCACTTCTCCTCACTCTCTGCTCTCTGTGACAGGGACAGCACCCAGGGAAGGGCTGGAGCTGTGCCAGGGAGGGTCAGGTTGGATCTCAGGACAAGGCTCTTCCCCCAGAGGGTGGTTGGCACTGCCCAGGCTCCCCAGGGCAGTGGGCACAGCCCCAAGGCTGCCAGAGCTCCAGGAGGGTTTGGACAACACTCTGAGGGACAGGGGGGATTGTTGGGGTGTCCTGGGCAGGGCCAGGGGTTGGACTGGATGGTCCTTGGGGTCACTGAAGCCCTGATTTCAGGAATCACCTTCCCTGGTCCCACTGCTCCCTGCCAGCTGGGCCCTGTGCAGGCAGAGCCCTCCACACCAGACAATAGGAGGCACAAATTCACCAGCTGAGGGACAAAACTCCCAGAAGGACTTTAATTAGCTGTAATTCCTATCCCGCGCATTAATGTGGAAGGAAAAAATACAACCCCCTCATTTATCAATCAAGTAATCTAAAAATAGAGTTAACTTTTCTTGAGTCCTAAAATGGTTCCTGATTCTTGGAAAAGTAAGTGTTGAAGGCTAATCTACTTTTACTTTTCCCTCAGCCTCCAAGGAGATCAATTTTATATGTCAGTTATTAGTTACATTTTCTATGTTTCTCCATTAGATATTTAAAAAAAAAGTTTCAAATTAAATCCAATGTAGCTTCCTCACCTTTATTTTTTCCCTCCCCTTTGTTTAAGGATCTTTACTGTTCCAAATAGTCTTAAAGCTAAAGCCCTGCACTGGATGCCAAGACATGGAGGTTTGATTCCCAGCTCAGCTACAGATTTACCAAGTGACCTTGGCCAAGTTAATTCTCCTGCATCTTAATTCTCCTCTTCCCTGAAACATGGATAATGCTGTCTTCCACCATCATCCTGCCTTTTCCACTTAAGGTCCTGAGGCACTTAAAACACCCAGGAAAAGAGCTCTTCCAGCTGAAATGTTCCTCCTCCTGCGTGTCCAACACACACCATGAGGGAGCAGGGCAGAAATCCACGCCCAGGCTTTCAGAGCACATAAAACTGAATTCTTAATCCTCTATCAAAGCACACAAAAGCCTTTATAATTGTCCCCCATTTCCAGAGGGACCAACTCCTCTGGAATAGAGGCTTCCCTTATATCCACAAGCCATAACTTAACCTTATGTCCACAGCTTCCAAGCCTGTCTGTCAGGGATCAACTTCTAAGCAGAGTTTATTTAGGAACTGTACCCAGAATTGATGTCAGGGCAACCACAGTTACAAATACACCTAATTCAACCACACCAAAATGGCAGAACTGTAGGGGCACAGAAGTTCTAGAAAATGCCAGTTTTATTTATGAAAGTATCATTTATTTGCTCCTTTTATCCACTGGAGCTGGGCTGGAAACAGCAACAACACAGGCCTTGCACTCAACATATGTCCTGACTAATAATGCACTGAAATAGAAAGATATCAAAGAGATGTATTTTACTTCTTTGAAGAACTACTAATATTTATTTTTTATCTATATAGAGAGATATAAATAGATACAAAAAGTAAACTCAGAAACACCAAACTCTAAGGTAAAATATTAGACATTGAACACCTTTTGGACAGGAATTTCCACAGCAGTATTCCCTTGAGCCTGTGACCAGGAGCAGCCAAGCCAATTTACCTCATGTGCATCCACAGCACTCCACCACCAGGAGAGTTACCAGAACTGGGAATGTCACCTGCACAGAGCCAGAAAACTGGCCCAGAAAACTTGGGGAATTGCAAACATGAGGAGTGGGAGAGGGAAACCTTTTCCTAAGGGTACAGAAGCAGAAGCCAGAGCACCTTTCCTAGTGAAGAGCAAACTAAACTGGTTCCAAAGTCCCCAAAGCTTAACTAAGAGAAGGAATCAACACATTGCAGTCTAATTTTTGCATCTTCAAGTCTGAAGTGGGACCTGTGCCCTTGTGTTGCAGACATGGCAGAGCCAATCCAGCAGCTGACCAGGAATAACAACCCCCAGGAGAGACAGACCATCCCCTTCACCCTGATCCAGCGCAAGGAAAAGGTACTGCTGCCCTCCCAGCTGAGCTGGGAACACTGGGCTGGGCATTCACCCTCACTGCCAGCAATATGGCTCCTTCAAATCCTTTACCCATGTAGGATTTCCAGAAATATGGCTCCTTATCAAATCCTTTACCCATGCAGGATTTCCAGCAATATGGCTCCTTGTCAAATCCTTTACCCATGTAGGATTTCCAGAAATACGGCTCCTTGTCAAATCCTTTACCCATGTAGGATTTCCAGAAATACGGCTCCTTATCAAATCCTTTTAATGTAGGATTTCTAACACCCCAAGTGCAAAGCATTGTAACTGTTTAACTCCTTTCATTTTGAACATCTCGCCCCTTTAACAAGTGAATTTTCTTTTTTGTAAGGTAAAAGCTCTTAGGATAAGGGAGCCCAGAATTACAGCCTTTGTGACATTTTATAACTGATTTAACAAAAACATCCCATATTTTGCCATTTTAAATAAATGTCCTGTTCATTTAAATTGGTTCTTTAAATTTGCTTCTTTACACATGTTAAAAAAACCTTGGCAAAGAGTACTTGAAAGAGATTAATATCTGAACCTCAAACCAAAGACATTGTTTTGTATCACAGATGATTACCAAACAAAGCAGCAATCTGCAAACCCATCTCATCCTCTAATAAAAATCTGAAATGGATGGGAAAAAATTGCTTCCAGCTCAGGCAACGTGCACACAAGGGTCTAACCTTAAATCAACAAACCAGAAAACCTTTACTAACCACCTGTGGAGACTTTTTGGCACACTTCTTTTAAATAATAAGTCACATTTATAAATATCATAATTGGAGCGTGTTTCACCTGAGCAGTTTGGGACTCCTGACTGTTTATGCTGTAATTAAAAGCAATTTGTCAGTACTACTGTAACAACTGCAGCTAAAAGATAAGGTTGTTCAGTGTTAATTGCAAATAAATGGTCAATACAGTCCCAAAAAATGTCAGTTCCTTATTTTAAAGGAGAATTACTCAGAAATCTGTTGAAATAAGTTGTGGTCTGAGGTCAGCAGTGTACTCCTTCCTGAGTTTATACTGAATAAAGGACTGATTATGATATTACATGTTGATATATTGAGGAAGGAATGAAATTCATGTGTAAGATCATGTCCCTGGCAGCTGAAAAAAGATGCAGTTGTTCTGGTGCTAAACATGTATGTTTGTGGGGGGTTTTTAGCTGCTGAAATTGAAATCCTAAATCCTTCCCTCTGATTGCAGCTGGGAGATCTGCTCTATGAAAAAAGGCAGTATGGGAAGGCCAAGTGGGCCTGCATAAAAATGAAGGAGAAACAGTACGAGCAGAGCATCTGCCTGGGCTTCATGAAGCTCATGAGGTACATCTGTGAGCAGAACTCCTCAGGTAATGGGCACCACAATTCTGCACTGGAGTTATACAGCTACATTTATGCCCTTGGTTTCCTAACTGGGGAGATGCTTTTATAGCTTTCCCAAACCCACCACCCTGGCTCTAGCCCTTCCAGAAGAATCATAGAAATCCTGGAATGGTTTGGGTTTGAAGGGACCTTAAAGCCCATCCAGTGCCACCCCTGCCATGGGCAGGGACACCTTCCACCAGCCCAGGTTGCTCCAAGCCCTGTCCAGCCTGGCCTTGGACACTTCCAGGGATCCAGGGACAGCCACAGCTTCTCTGGGTAACCTGTGCCAGGCCCTCACTGCTGCTTCCAACCCGGAATACATGGCCCCACTGCCTAAAACATCCTGTTGGTCACTGTGGGGTTTCTGGGACTCAGTCTGAGTTCAGCAGCCCAGCCCAGCGTGCAAACCCCCCTCTGTGGTTCCTACCCCCGCTGTGTGCCCGCAGGGCTGTACCTGGGCATCACCATCCCCATCGTGACCATCGTGCACACCAACGAGGCGCAGTCGGCCATGACACAGGCGGTGACAGTCGCCTACTACCTGCCCGAGGTGCTGCAGGACGAGCCACCACACCCCTTCGACTCGGACATCATCATCGAGGAGTGGCCTTCCACCATCGTCTACAGCAGGTCAGGCACGGCTCAGCACTGCTGGGCAAACACCAGCTCTCAGCCTGGACATGTCTTTTAAATCAAGTGGTAAAAAGGAATAAAGGGCAAAACTTGCTTTTTAGGAGTTGTAAGAGCTGCCTGGAAATAATGGTTACCAATTTATATGAGGCAAAGGTTCTTCCCCCAGAGGGTGGTTGGCACTGCCCAGGCTCCCCAGGGCAGTGGGCACAGCCCCAGAGCTCCAGGAGGGTTTGGACAATGCTCTGAGGGACAGGGGGGAGTGTTGGGGTGTCCTGGGGAGGGCCAGGGCTTGGACTGGATGATCCTTGGGGGTCCATTCCAACTTGGGACATTCCATGATCCTATGAATTAGTTGGTATACTGATGCACCTGTAAGTGTGTGCTAGGACAGCATCAGACTATTCTGTGCAGTTGGGAGCAAAGCCCCAGACACGGCAGGGACAAAGCTAAGATCTGTCACAGCACCCCTGGTCAAACACAACCCAATCACTCAGAAGGCTCCAGAAAAAGGGGCCGTTCAAAAGAACGTGACGTGAGGCTGATTGTTGCAGGAGCTTCAGGGGCATCACGAACGAGGACTCGATCATGCGGGAGATCAGCGTGCTGGCAGCGATCCTGGAGAGCCCCGAGCTGTGCCTGCAGGACACCTTCATCATCGCCGGCTACACCAACCCCGCCGCCGCCAACCGCCACAACGAGATCTGGTTCCTGCAGCGGCCCTGAGCTCTGCTGCTGCTGCTGCCCTGCCCGCCTGGCACAGCCCCCAGCTCCAGCACACACCAGGGGCCCAACCCCGAGCTCAGCAACGGGGCTCGGAGCCCCTTTAGGGAGGCAATCCCCCAGCTCAGCCACCACACACAGGTCACCCCAACACAGGCCCCTGCGTCAACCTGGACAGTCTCTACACAATTGAATGAGGGTTTTAGCACTTCATAAGTTAGTTCACCTTATCTTTTGTTTACAAGATAAGGCAGGCAGAGACCTCTCCCCTCATCCAGTTACTGGCATCTCTAGACTGCTTGTGGCTTGGGATGGTCCCTGGGGAGACCTTGGAACTCCTGCTCTGGGCACCCGGTGCTGCACAAAGACCCCGCTGGGGCTTTGAGTGGGACACACCAAACCCACCTCAACATGCAGCAAAAGAATGTCCAGGTCTTAGTTCCTGAAGAGAACTGCCAGACTTAGTCCCCTGGGATTGACCCAAGCAGTCAGAGCAGGCCAGTGCTGACCACTCTGGATGTCCTCATCCAGACACAAATTCCTAATGCTTACCTCACAAAGCACCCAACCAAAGGACTTCTAGTCTGGAGAAGAGACCAAAAAGGCACCACAGTCCTAATGCTCACTGAAGTTTTGACAGCAAAAGTTACAGGTTACCTGAATCCCACACTCCCAGGAATCCCGTGACTATCTGGTATTCCTAAACAGCTGCTGGTTATTTTTAACTCCAGTTTTCTGAACACTTTTTTATCACGACTTGGCTGGATGTTAAAACACTGCAGTGAAGTAATTAATTTGTTCAGTCCTTTTGCCACACCGTTAATGTAACAAATGACACAAATATTCACAGAATCACATCGAAAATCCCAGCTAGAAGTGACCTCTGGCTGTCACCCCTGCAGAGAGAAGGGCCAGGCACGCTGGCTGCTCACACGGCTGGAGTTTGAGCAGCTCCCTCTGGGCCCTGTTGCAGTTTGACCACCCTCACTGTGAGAATTTTTTCTCCCTAATATCCAGTTTCTGGTTTCTTTTGCCCTTCACCCATAGGATAATCCTACAAGCTGACAGCTGCCCGCCTGGCAGAAGGGCTGAGAGCAGCATTCCCACTGTTTCACACAATCCAAGAGCACCTACTGCACTTTAGAACTGAGGTAGCAAACAGTTTTGCTCTCCAAAAATCCCTCCTGAATGTCTCCCCCTACTAATGTGATGGTAGAGTTTATGCTTAATAGAAGTAAGTATCTTTTTATATAAAATTTATGGAGTACACCACCAGCATTATTTATTGATTGCAGGATTTAGGGTTTAAATAGAGCTTTTGTGCTCTTTAATCACAACCTACAGACCAGCAACCAGAGCCAGTGGCTGCTAACTCCCAGCAGAGTGAGAAAACAACTCCATGGCATGGATTTATGGAGTACTTCTGGAAGAACTTGAAGCCTCCTGGTCCCACTGGCTCTAAGTTTAACCCAAAGCCTCTCCCTCAGCAGCAGGATCAGAGTGCAGCTGGCCCTGGCTTAAGTGGGACCAAGGTGCCCTCTGGTGCTGGCTGAGCATTGAGATTCCTTGGGACACAGCAAGGAGAGGGGAAAAATGGAGAAAGAAAGTAAAAAGAGAGAGAAAAGCCTTAGTTTTAACACACACAAACCAACAATCCTTGTGGGAAGGGAAAACAAAAACCCAAACCAACAAAAATGCAATGAAGGATCTCAGCCTGGGAAAAGGAAAATTAAAAAATGCCAGCCAGTATTAAACTAAAAGCTCTTAGTTAACAGAAAATAATATAAAGCTTTTAAAAATTCACTTGAATAGAGGGCCCAGGAAGAAAGGTTTTGTCCTGAACCCCATGCCCCTGCCAAGATTTTTAAGAGCACAAATACAACTAATTTTCCCCTTTGGCAAGATCTGATGCCAAATTAAAGAGGTTTCTGCAATCTGATTGCTTTGGCCAGTTAGAGAAATTATCCTAATGCTTTGGCACAACAGATGCTGAATAGTCCTTGGAAGCAGTGAAATCCTCCCACCACACAGCACCAGTTTGTACACAGCTGACATTTTAACCCCCTGCTGCAAAAAGCACTTGCTGTGTCTCTGTCCCTTCCCATAGGCAGCCCAAGCCCTGCTGTGACTCAGCTGCTCCGGTCCCTGAGGCACGAGCAGCTTCTCTCAGTGTGCTGATGTTCCCTGGTGCTTCTGGCAGACTGTGAACTCCCAGGTAGGATGTATTTATTTGGACTGTGGTAGATGGCTTCTGCTGCTGACAAACAAACTTAACCTCCTGTTTGAAGATACACTTTATGGCTGTGGAACGGGGCTGTCACCGGCCCTCACGAGCACAGGGACCAAGAATTCCAGCTTTTAACTGGCACACAACAAGGTTTATTGAGTTGTCACACCAGTGAATGCCAAGCAAACACTGCTGTGACTCAAATTTCAGAACATCATCTCAAGAGTAGAACAGATATGTTATTATCCATCCACAGCTCTCCTGTGGAAGCCGCTCATGGATTTTCATTTTTCACTTGAAGCTATTAGATTTCCACTGTTCACAGGAGGTAATAAAACAGCATTCACCCCCATTTTTGGAAGATTAAATGATGTAGCCTTAACAGATGAGTGTTGTCCTGCATACTGTGTATTTTCCAAACAAGCATTAGTGCCTGAAACATTTGTTCCAGCTCTTGTGATACTCAGGGCCTTGCTTATTGTATGTGAACACACATAAACAGAGTTTCTCTGGCATTGGTGCGCTGTGCTGCTTCACCCTGCCCCTCCTTCCCACTGAAATGTCCTCTTGTTTACTGGAACTGTTTGTCAGCATTAAAGACACTGATTTCCTTGTGCACAGTAGCCCTGGCTTTCCCTCTTGGAGCAGACACACGGGTCCCTCTGGGTGGGAGCAGCAGGAGGCACGACCTGCTGGTGGGATTTTACCAAAGCCATCTATGCCCCAGATTTGAAACAGTCACTCCAAGAAACTGAGGTCCAGGAGCCACTTCCCAAAGCACTGAGGCCTCCAAGACTAAGGCTTGGCTTGTCCAGACAATACAAACCATCCTTTCACACCCCCTGCCTTGTTACAAATTGTATTTTCTAAGAAAATCAGTAGCAATTCAAATGCAAATTCCAGATCAAAGCAAGAAAACAGTAACCACTGAAGCCACAAGGCAAAGTTTGTGCAGCCAAACGAGTCGCAAGTGAAGCACCTCCAAATAAAGCCCTGTACTCACCAGAGCACTCAGAGCCACCTTCAAGTTTCTCTTTAAAGCTTATGAGTGGAACTTCCTAATTTAAACAGCTCTCAGGTCACTGGTTTCAAAACAGCTGATGCACTTACAAGTTTGCCTTCCAGTGGTCTCCACATAACTACCCCAAAGTCATTAAAGTTTAAGCAAAACCACACTCTGAGGCCAACAGCCTGATACTAAATTAATCCTAGGGGGTTTTTTATGCCTCTTACCAAACACAGAGCACACGTTTTGAACTTTTTAAAGCTGTATCTTATGTAATACCATTTGCCTGAAAATCTCTTCTACATTTGAACATTACAGTGGTAAAAAAAAAAAAAAATAGGAAAAAAAAGAAAAAGGAAAGAGGTCTCAGAATAATAAAAAAAGAAATTCAACCAACCAAAAAAAAAACAAACAACAAAAAAGGATCAAAAATAATCAAGGGAACTAATTACACTTACAGATGACCTAAAGCCCTAAAGAATATTCTTGAAGAGAGAAAATGTTTCAGAAAATCCACATACAGATTTCATAAGGCATTCCCAACACCTGAATACTTTAATACTACTAAATTCAGCCAAATGCAGAAACCCTTAGTTAAAGTCTGGTGTCAATTCTGCAAAGACTCCTGAAAAAGGATGGGGAAACTAATTCCATTCTCAGTTTTTCACCTGAGCTGTTTAAGTTGCTTCAAGGTCACAGGTAGAGTTGAGCCCATGTTTTTTCTTTGCCTTATGCTCAAAGTTAATTGCATAGGAAGGTGTTGTTTTTATAAGCTACTGCAAGCCTAGGCAGAGATATTCATGTATTTATATCCTGCCACTGGCCATTGACCAACAAAGGAGAAACAAACTCACCTGGATGTAGGTGTTCTGAAATCCTACCAGCTCTTCCCCAAGTGGCACCACAATTTTTTCCACTAGTCTCTCGTGAGAATAAGGCTGGATTTCTGGGGAATCCTCAGCACACACCTCTATCTGGGCGATCAGTAAGTTGGAGATAACCTGCTGCACAGCCTGGCAGAGAGGCAAAAAAAAAAATTACTATTTCCATAGTTTAGCAGGGCTTGAATATATTTGTAAGGAAAATGTACCCACTGCCCATGATGGAAAACGAAAGACTCTCCACGTAGAGACCTCAAGCCAAGAGCCAAGACTGGAAATACATTCAGTTTTGATGGGGAACTTTAACAGACTTCAGTACCTTGCACAGTGTTCAAACTGGTATTAAACACAGTTCCTGCTCCACTTGGATTATGTGAACCATGCAAGGGGAGTTGGCTCACCTTTGTGTCACTGCCTGGTGTGGCACTCAGGGCCAGGATCCGAAACTGGCTTGTGTATTTGCTCAGTTCCCTCACCACCTACCAACAGGGAAGTTTCTGTTAGTACCTTTACAGGAGATTATTTCCTTACACAAATTATATCAAGGAAAATACCCACTAAGAAGGAAAAGCTTAACAAAACACTGAACATATTCAATCACAGGATCATAATACAGTTTGGGTTGGAAGGGACATTAAAGATCAGCCCATTCCACCTCCTGCCATGGGCAGGGACACCCTCCACTAGCCCAGCTTGCTCCAAGCCCTGTCCAACCTGGACTGGAGCACTTCTAGGGATGGGACATCCTGGAAGTGTACCAAGAACAACCTTGGTCAATTATGAAGTGATTTCTCACTTGATTTAACAGAAAGAATAACAGCACAGTAACTCAGGGGAGCTGCCGAAAAGTCTGAAGAATAACTCTAAAAAAAGTAAATCATGGATAGTAAGTCCCATGAAACCTGAACTCCACATGTATTAATACACATATTCCAGTCAATTTCTCCAGTATATAAAATTTACTTTTGAGATCACCCATTGCCATGAGATAACCCACAATAATGCAACAAATTCTTTGTTGATCAACAGAAACTTCATTTTTAAAAACAAAACTTGAACTGATTTTATTCAGTTAAAGAACTTCACAAAAGAAGCCCACGCTTTTTTTTTTTAATTGCCTCAGTCAAAAAGATATTTTGAAACAAAAATTAGAATTTAATTCAGGCATGAAAAAAATACTTTATAGGTATTACTTAAAAACAAGGCACTGACAATGTACAGGAGTGTTTGATCTCTTTCGAAGTTAAGGACCTCAAGAACAACCTCCCCACAGCAGTGACAGTGATACTTTATGGAGATCCTGAAGTGATCTGGGGGAGGGTTTTTGTCACTGGGAGAGAAAAGGGGGTGACTCCAGCCTCACCTGGCAGTAGGCGTGATTCCCCAGGGCTTTGTGAGCTTCATCAATAACCAAACATTTAATGTCCACAGCGGGACAGGTGCCACGAGACAGGTCATTGACCATTATCTGAGGGGTAAGGAAAAGTACTCTCTTGGTATTCCACAGTTCCTGGCGGCCCAGAGCTTGGGTTCCTCCTGGAAATAAAGGAAATAACATAAGGGAGCTGTTCTGCTGAGAGTAAAACACAGTCTGAGAGTGACAGCAGAAGCCATCAGGGCTGGCAGACACAAAGAATCCCAGCATGGTTTGGGTTGGGAGGGACCTCAAAGCCCACCCAGTGCCACCCCCTGCCATGGGCAGGGACACCTTCCACTGGCCCAGGGTGCTCCAACCTGGCCCTGGACACTTCCAGGGATCCAGGGGCAGCCACAGCTTCTCTGGGCAACCTGGGCCAGGGCCTCCCCACCCTTATTGAATGCAACAGCGAGGAGGAATTTCTTGCATCAAAACACTAAATCCAGAACCACGGAAATCAAGGCTGGGAAGCTCAAGATGCCCCACAGCTGCCCACAGCCCTAAACCTCACCTACAACACCTCTGGGAAAGGTTTGTGTCTAAAACCAGCTTATGGATTCAGCCATTCAGACTATTGCTGCAGTGAGCTGCAGCTCAGGGGGGGCTGTAAAAACTTTGTAAAAAGGGGGAGAAAAGGAAAAAGGAAGAAAGGGAAAGGGGGAGAGGGAGGGGAAAGGGTAGAGGGGAATGTGGAAAGGGGAAAGGAAGCAGGTGTAGGAAAGGAAAAAAGGGAGGGGGAAAGGGGAGGAGAAAAGCAAATAAACAGGAAAAGAGAGCCATAATTGTTTGGCTTAAGCTTCTCGCAGAGTACACTGTGTGAACACCCGCAGGCTGCGACCGACAGGGCTGCACCGCAGCGCTCCTCCACCCTTTACACAGGTGACCCGGGGCTTTAACTACTGCAAAACCAACGGTTAACCCTCTTTATTTTCAAACACTTCTTTATTGCCCCCCTCCGCTGCGTCTCTTCACACTCTGCCCTTCCAGCCCTCCTGGAGGCCGCCGCAGCCCGTACCTGTCATCTCCGCCATGTCCCGTGCCGGGATGCCCATGACTCGGGCACACGCCTCCATCTGCTGAGCCACCAGCGGCTTGGTCGGGGCGAGGAACAGCACCTTCCCGGAGGGGAACCAGCGGTAGAAGTTATACATGACCACGGCGGCCACGAAGGTCTTGCCCAGCCCCGTGGGCAGGCACACGAGGGTGTTCGCCAGCAGCGCGGCGCCGGCCATGCGCTCCTGGTACGGCCGCACCGGCAGGTTGGTGGGGTAGATCCATATGGATCCCGCCGCCTCGCTGAAGCCCTCCACGGGGACGGGGTCGGCCGCGGCGGCGGCCGCCAACAATAAGTCATCGTCGCTGTCGTTGCCTGCGCCCTCCTCTTCGGTTTTACCCTCAGGCGCCCGCCAGACCTGAAGCAAAGTGCGCTGCCGCCCGCTACTCATCCTCCCTCAGGGAGCGGCGCGCCTGCCGCCA
>VYXB01000717.1:175450-194622 GCA_013397135.1 Pachyramphus minor | reverse complement strand
CCGTTGCCCCCCGGCGGGTTCCTGGCCCGCCCTTTCCCCCTCGGGCGTCCGCCAAGCCTGAGGTAAATCCCACTGCTCCTCCCTCCCCTCCTCTCCCTCAGGGCGTTTCCCGCCCGCCCTGAGGCGGCGCCATTTTGTCCCTCCCTCAGCGCCGCCGCCTCAAACCCCCTCAGGCGCTTCCACCCGCGGGCCAAGGGGAGGGTCGGGAGGCGCTTCCTGGCCCTCCCCTTCTCCCTGGGCGTTTTCCCGGCCCTCCCCTTCTCCCTCCCGGGCGGCTTCCCAGCCCTCCTCTTCGGAGGAGGAGTAGGAGGCGGGTGGGAAAATGGCGGCGGCCGCCGGTCCGGCGCAGCCCTGGAGCGCCGAGGAGCTGCGGAGCGAGGCGCTGGCCAAGAAGGAGATCATTAAATTCCTGCAGGAGCACGCGGCGCAGGCGGTGAGTTTTGTGGGGGGAATGAATAGTTTGGAAGCGCGTACGCGCGCGTTTGGAGGGGTCAATATTTCACGGCTCGCCCGCGCGTGTCTGGCAGTTCCTGGCGGAGCACAAGCTGCTGGGGCAGGTGAAGAACGTGGCGAAGACGGCGAATAAGGAGCAGCTCATCGCGGCTTACACGCAGCTTTTCCACACGCAGGTGAGGGGACGAGGAGGTGGGAATGGAGCTGGAAGGTGGGGGGGTGTCCTGTGGGGGTTGATGGTTGATGGATGTGGCTCTTTATCCTCCCCCTCAGCGGTTCAAGGGCACGGACGGCGCGGAGAAGGCGGCGGAGAAGGCGAAGCCGGCCAAGGCGGAGGAGGCCAAGGGGAAGGCGGTGAAGGCTGAGGAGGCTGTGGAGGAGGTTTGTGCGGCGCTCCCACCTCGTGTTTGTCTTGTAGGAAACCAAATTAGCCATGTCCCCTCTCTCAGGATGAGGGTTAGGTTGGGTATCAGGGAAAGGGTCTTCCCCCAGAGGGTGGTTGGCACTGCCCAGGCTCCCCAGGGCAGTGGGCACAGCCCCGAGGCTGTCAGAGCTCCAGAAGGGTTTGGATGATCCTCTCAGGCACATGGTGTGACTCTTGGGGTGTCCAGGGGTTGGACTGGATGATCCTTGTGTGTCCCTTCCAACCCAGGATTCTCCAAAAACATGGTTACAGCAAGAACTCTTGCGTTGGCACCCTGCCTTAACCTTCTGCTGCTGCATTTTCCCCATGCATTCCAGCCCTGCAGTTAACACAGGAACACGCCCCTTGTACGTCTTCTTTGATGCCTAAAATTAAGTGCTTGTTCCATCTTAAAGGTAATTGATATGAAGCTATTTAACCCACCAGTCATAACTCTTATTTTTACAACCTCAGGGGCCACCGAAGTACACAAAATCCATTTTAAAGAAGGGTGATAAAACCAACTTCCCGAAGAAAGGAGACACTGTGCATTGCTGGTACACGGGAAAGCTGCAGGATGGGACAGTCTTCGATACCAATATTCAATCAAGTAAGGTCATGCACAGATGGACACACAGAGGAAGTGTTTGGGGTTTGCTGCAGACAAACGTAGAGTGCATTAACTGGGCTCCTTAAGCAGATTTGGGCTGTGTTTGCTACTGCAAGTGTCCCTGTGGGATTCCTGACAAAGTGCTTTGTTGTTGGGCTGCCAGGATGTCCCTGAGCCTGCTCCCGGATCCTGATTTTCCATGAGGTAAGGCAGAGCAGTATTTTAGGACTGGCTGGTGTCAAGTGACACTGCTGCATCCTGCCAGCCCTCCCTTCTGGCATTCTGCAGGCCTGGGAATGTGAAATGCAGGGAGTTAATCAGGGCTGAAAATACCTGAGGGGAGAGATGAGCTTCCCTTTCCTGTGGCACTCGAGCACCAGCAGTGTCCTGAGTTCTCTAAATAAACATCTTGGTGTCCTTCTCTGAGAAATCCTTAAATATGCAGGCACTGGAATGAGAGGGATTTGAGTACTCTGGTGTTTTTGTGACAGATCAGAGGGTTTAGGGGTATGAAATCCTGCAGTACTAGAACTTCTTTTCCAGAGGGTGTCCCACACTCAGGAACAGTATTGCAGAGTCACTGGAATGCTGTCTGGGACTCCTCGTACTTGTTGTACGTTCCCTGTTGACTTCTGGTCCCTTCATGTGTTTGTGATTTGTACATTCAACTGTATTAATTCAGAAATGAGTCTTTAGGGCTTGAAAGATGCTCATCAGCTTTAGCTCTTGGTGGAGCTTGAACAGTGAATGGTGGCTTTGGTGCACAACACTGAATATTTAAAATATTTACTGACCATATATATTTATATGCTGGTAATTGTAGCAGTGTGGGGTGTGTGCTGGAGTGATGCTAAAGCAGAGCAACACAAAACTCTCTTCCAGGCTCAAAGAAGAAGAAAGCAGCCAAGCCCTTGAGTTTTAAGGTTGGCGTAGGAAAAGTGATCCGAGGTGTAAGTAGAGCCTTGACAGCTCCCTCAGAATTCCCAAGGAGTTTCCTTCCATGTGGTTTATGACCAGGGTGCAGTTTCTGAGCTGCTGTTCTGTTCCCCAGAGGTAAAAATGCAAACTTGCAAGGGTTTACATGGGCAGGATGTGCCATTATCCCATGTCATTCCCCTGGTTGGCAGCGTGTGGAAAACACGCTGTGTTCCTTGGGACAAGCCCAACCTCCTGCTCCTGTCAGTGTCCTGCTTGAGGCTGGTGGGATTCCTCTCCTGTCCCTTGTTCCTGGGAGCAGAGCCCGACCCCCCCCGGCTCCCCCCTCCTGTCTGCTCCTGCAGAGCCAGAAGGTCCCCCCTGAGCCTCCTTTTCTCCAGGCTGAGCAGGAAAAAGGCCTTTCTGAGGGCTGGGACTGGCACTGGGCTGGGGGCTGTGTCCCAGGGCTGTGTCCCAGGGCTGTGTCCCAGGGCTGTGGCCCGGGGCTGTGTCCCAGGGCTGCGCCCGGGGGCGGGTCCCCNGTCCCAGGGGCTGTGTCCCAGAGCTGTGTCCCAGAGCTGTGTCCCAGGGGCTGTGTCCCAGGGGCTGTGTCCCAGGGCTGTGTCCCAGGGGCTGTGTCCCAGGGGCTGTGTCCCAGGGGCTGTGTCCCAGGGGCTGTGTCCCAGAGCTGTGTCCCAGGGCTGTGTCCCTGGCCCGTGCCCAGCGCTGCAGGAGCTGCAGCTGTCCGGGTTTATCCATGTCTCCCTGAGCCAGGACCCTGGGGACACTGGGGACACTGGGCAGGGAGTGAGTCCTGGGGAGGGACAGGCACTGAGGGAATCCAGGTTTGGACCAGGCACGGATCCACTCATTGATCCAGGCTGCCAGGGAGCCTGGGCTGCCCCATCCCTGGCACTGTGAGGCCAGGCTGGATGGGGCTTGGAGCAGCCTGGGCTAGTGGAGGTGTGGGACTGGTGGGAATCCCTAGGAGCACGTGGAAGTGCATCTGTTGTGACACCCTGCTGTGCTGTCCTTGCAGTGGGATGAAGCCCTGCTGACCATGAGCAAAGGAGAGAAGGCCCAGCTGGAAATCGAGCCCGAGTGGGCCTATGGCAAGAAAGGGCAGCCCGATGCCAAGTATCCTTGTACAGAAACCTGGGAATGCTGGGGATTGAGGTGCTGGGACAAGGATGTAATGGGGAGGAAATTCAGTGCACTTGGAGGGTGGGTGGGATTGTCCTTTTGTTTGGAACTAAACCTTGTGCAGGGAGAACTTGCTGCTGTTTCCCACCTGCATTTTTAGTCCAGCTTCTTCCAGATGTTTATTAGTGACAGGGATACAAACCAGTGGAGTAGGGAAGCAGGAAGTTATCTGTAGGGTAACTGCAGTTAAATTTGGTCCTGGTTCTGGGATACAACTGGATTACGGGATGGAGGAGGGATCCTGCAGTGTTCTGCACGTTCATGTTCCTTTCTCCCAGTGCTTTGGGAGGAAGTTCTCTGGTGCAGGAATCCTGTAATCCAAAGGGCCGCCTGGACACTTCCCCCCTGCAGCACATCAGGACAGAGTAACCTCCCCTGGGACCCCAAACCTGGAGACTAGGCTTAGGGAATGAGGAGCAGGGTGTGTTAATAGAGGTGTATCCATGGCCCTGGCCCTGCGTGTCCCTGACACCTCGTGCTGGATCCAGGATGTCCCAAGGTCAGTGACATCACAGGGACACAGGAGAGGCAGGAGAGCGGCTGTGACTCCCTGCCCAGGAGGGATGTGGGAATTGGGGGATTTGGGATGTTTTAGGCTTCCTTAACGTGCCCCCCCAGGATTCCCCCAAATGCAAAGCTCTTCTTTGAAGTGGAGCTGGTGGACATCGAGTGAGGAGTGAATTCCCTTTGCTGCTGGGAACCCAGGGACTGTGCTGGAACTCTGGGATACAGTCCCAGCGTGGCCCTGTGGAACTGAGCACTGTCCCTGCCCCTCTGTACAGTGACACCCCACTAAACCAGTTTGTACCTGCAGTGCTGTCCCTTCTTTGTGTCTGAGCTCCCCACCCTCCCCTGGGGCTGCAGGGCCATGGGGATCCAGCAGTACCTCCTGTGGAATTCCACAGCATTCCCACTTCTCTTCAGAGTACCAATACCAGTGTCAGGCACTCTGCTCCCAGACATCCAGGCGTTCCCAAGGCATCCCTGTGCCACCCCTTCCTCAGAACACCACGTGTTCCCACTCCTGGCTCCACCGAGGCAATCCAAGAAGGCTCAGAGCACTGCTGAATTCCTTGCTTTTATTACAAAAATGGGAATGATCACTTTGATCAAAATGAAAAAAGTTTTGCTCACACCATGTACATGAAAAACTCCAAATACAAAAATCATCCCAAACACAGTTTGTGCTTTTTAGAAAAGAACCAAGGGGGTTTTGCCCCGTGGTGGATTCCTGACCCCACAGCTCTGCCAAGGCCTCCAGGGTCAATCCCAGCACAGCGCCCGCCTTGGGAAAGCTGTGCTGGCAGTTGGGGTGGGAGCAGGACAGCCTTGGCTCCAGCCTGGGGCAAAACCAACCCAAACGGCCCCAGCTTCACCCACCCAATCTATAGAATTGTGGGACCAACGGGAATTCCTCTGAAACCTCCATAAATTAGTGCAGGGAATTAAAAAAATGCATTTATGGTAAATGAGAATTGTACAGAGACCATTTATCGGTTACCAGCACACAACTCTTCACACGTACCCTGTGAGCAGCAGCTCGGGTCACATGCAGAGGACCCACAGCAGGTGGCACAACAGTTCTTTCACAGCCCAAAGTTAGAAAAATATATATTTTTTTTTTTTATTCCATCTCTGTCGAATGTGAAGCACAGTGACGTCTGGCTCAGGTGGTGTGGTAATACTGTCCGTAATTCCAGGCGTTCTGGTAGTTGTACTGCAAACACAGTGGGATGGGCTCAGCCCCGGTGTCCCTGGGCCACACCAACCACCCCACACAGCTCCCACTGCTCCCAGCTGGGCACAGCTCCCTTGGGAATGAGGGACAACTGTGCCATCCCTCAGGAGGGGTTTGCCTGCTTCCTGGAGCAGGATGTGGAAGGCAAGCAACGATCTGTGATTGTAGCAATCATGGAATACCCTGAGCTGGAAGGACCCCCAAGGACCATCCAGTCCCCTGGCCCTGCCCAGGACACCCCAACAGTCCCACCCTGTGTCCCAGAGGATCATCCAACCCCTCCTGCAGCTCTGGCAGCCTTGGGGCTGTGCCCACTGCCCTGGGGAGCCTGGGCAGTGCCAACCACCCTCTGGGGGAAGAGCCTTGTCCTGAGATCCAACCTGACCTTGCCCTGGCACAGCTCCAAGTCTGCCATTCCTGCAGTTTCATGTGTGAACATCTGGGGCATTTTTCCTGCCTAGTGCTGGACAGTTTCCAGGCTGGATGAGACTCTGGGAAGAGCACTGGACCTCGATGGGATTTAGGCATCTGGTCCACTCCCAAACCATGGCTACCCCAGGGCTGGTGGTTTGTGCCTCAGCTCCATCCCTGCTCTGCCCAGCCTGAACACCAGCTTTCATTAAACCACCTCAACAAAACTTACACGGATCTAAAAGACACGTGGATGTGGCACGTGGGGACACGGGTTAGTGTGGCCTTGGCAGTGCAGGGGGTGGGTGTTCCAACCTCAACCATTCATTCCACACTGCCAGGCCAGGCAGGAGCAGCGAGCTCCCCCCGGGCTCTCCCTGCCCCAGCAGCACAGCCCAGAGCCGGTCCCGCTGTACCTGGTACCAGGCGTTGTAGTTGTAGGCAGCCTGGTTCACCTGCATGTCCCCGTCCATCAGCTGCGCCGACGCCAGAGCCGCGTCCTCCGTCAGCAGCTTCTTCTCGTCCGGCTCCTCGGAGCTGGGGGGGAACAACAGCCTGGAATTGGCACCCTGCATAAACCCTGGGGAAGTCTCCGTGTGGGAAGTGTTAGATCCCATTAAACAGCATTGCCCAGCCGGGTGCCCTGTCCAAGCAGGGAGATGGGAGTGTTTAGGGAAGGGCAGTGGTGCCTCAGAACAGCCTGGGTTTAAATCGTTCTGCTCCCCACACTGAGACAGCAACGCAGGTTTCTGCTTAGAGATGAGTTATTTACCAGACCTCTTCAGCTCTCCTGTGAAACACAACCCAAAATGTTATGTTCCAATAAATGTTTCCATCCCTGGAAGTGTCCAAGGTCGGGTTGGACAGGGCTTGGAGCACCCTGGGCCAGTGGAAGGTGTCCCTGCCCACACAGGGGTGGCACTGGGTGGGCTTTGAGGTCCCTTCCCACTCAAACCATTCCATGAGTCTGTGAATAGTTAATCCAGCAGCACAGTTCTATTTAGTGCACACTTCAAATGATTTAAAGGAGAGATTTTGCTCTTGCACCAGTTGGGTTAAAGCCCCAAAACACCCATCCAGAGACTAAATAACCCCCTCAGTGTCTGAGGCTGTTCCCTGGACTCTTCCAGAGCACTCCCACACTGCTGTGTCCCAGCTGCAGCCTGGAGAGGGGGGTGTGTCCCCAGGGAGTGTCCCCAGGGGTGTCACAGTGTGTGTGTGTGTCTGTGTCCCTAGGGGTGTAACAGTCTGTGTGTCTTTGTGCCCCCAGGGATGTAACAGTCTGTGTATTGTACCCAGGGGTGTCCCAGTGTGTCCCCAGGGGTGTCCCAGTGTGTGTGTGTGTGTCCCTAGGGGTGTCCCAGTGTGTCCCCAGGGGTGTCCCAGTGTGTCCTGTCCCCAGGGCTGTCCCCCCTACCCGTTCTCTGCCCGTCTCTTCAGCGTCTCCTGCTCCTTCAGCAGTGCCTGGTGTTCATCGTAAGCATCCAGGAGCCTGGGGGGACAGAGCCATCAAACCCTGCTCACCAGTGTCACCAAAACACTTCCCACCCCTGAGCAGTCAGCTTAAAATCTCTGCTTGAAACTGGAAAGATACAACATTCCAAACCAAACCAAACCATAAATTACAAGGAGTGATCCACCACGAGACGGGAAAGCCAAAAGGCTCCGTGTGATTCCACAGCAGCTCAAATTCCCAACTTGCTCAATGTTCCTCACACTTGATGCAGTTTTTATGAAGCTCCTTTTTTTCCAGAAGTTACTTGTGATTCTGCTGCTCCTTCAGTGCCTGCTCACAATCCACAGCAGGACTGAGATTTGGGAATCAACATTTCAATACCAGAAATTACTATTATGTAAAATTCTTCCAATCCCAAAGTAGCACCTGCAGCCTTTTCCCATCCAGCATGGGAAGAACAAGTATGTTCAATGCTGCACAAAACAGTCCTGGCTAAAATTCCCACAAATAATCAGATACCCTTTCCTCTGCTGCATCCAGATTTTCACACAAAACCTGCTGCTTGTGTCAATGCTGCTCTGGGTGAAAAGTGTCTCATGCTCAGTCTGTGCTCTGGGGTTATTTGGGAGCTGCAAAGCTCATTGGGGCTGGTCTGTCCTGGATCCCAAACCTGCAGTGACTGGCTGCCAGGCAGAGGCAGCAGGATTTAAGGACAGCTGCTGCTAAAAACACACAGAGCAGAAACACTTAACTCATGGTTAGTCCTGATGAGTTACTGAGCTGCAAAATGTAAAAACCAGGAGGTTGTTTTACACAGAGAATGAAGAGGAAAAGGATATGCAGCATTGAATTAAAAACACACATTGCTGCTGTATCCTCCCACATCAGTGCAAATAGGGCTGAACATGGAAAAATCCCAGCAGTGCAGATTTGGAAACCTCAAGCAGCAGCTCCCAGGGACACAGTCTCAAACGACAGCAGTGTCACAGACATGTCACCTCCCCTTTGGGGAGCACCTGCCTTCACAGGGCTCAGCAAGGGCAAACTCCAGTAAGACCTGACAGGCAGCACGACTTCGCTCTGTGAGGTGTTGGGCATTTAGAAAAGAAGAGATAATTTTCTGAAAGGAGATTCCTGTTTAAAAGTCTATTCCTATTCAAAAATCTATTCCTATTAAAACCTGGAATTTGGTTTAGAAAAGCAGCTGTTCCATAGCCAAGAGCACAAAGGAAACCATTTAAGAGATGCCACCAACCCACCCCTGCCCAACTCCTCCCAGCACTGTCTCAGTGACCCCACTGCACACAGCACATCTTACTTGTTCACATCAGACCCAAAATCTTCCAGGAACTCCACTTTTCTCTGGGAGAAGGTGATCCTCATTTTGATAGACAAGGCTCCATGGACAGCCTTGTCAAAGCAGCTCAGGATGTTCTCCTCGTTCTGCTTGAGGTCCCCACTGTACTCCATCTCCAGCAGGTTCAGGTACAGTTTGGTGTTTTCCTGTGCAAAAGGTGTGTCAGGAGGTGCACACCTGGCCCAGCAGGTATTCCACACTCAGTGTGTGTCACCAGTCACACACCACAACATCCACACCACAGACACACACAACAACAGACAGGGAAGAGCTTCCCCTTTGCCCCTGGGCTGGTTTGTGTCACAGACAGACCACAAGTGATCTCCAGCACAAGCCCACGTGTGGCACTTTGCTCACAGGACCTGCAGTGCCAGGTATTCCTGTGCTTGCACTAAAGCACCCCCAAGTACTGCCCAGCCCAATTCTGTTCTCCTTGAGAGGTGAACACACTGGTAACATCTAAGATTCTAAGAAGGAGGATGTGGGGATGAAGCACATTGTGCTTCTGATGGGAAAACCAGTGCAAGCTTCAGATTTGGGAACGTGGCAACATCAGTTTAGAGGGACTGTTGTCTCCATGCAGTAATGGGACATTACATACAGTTACAACTCCTGTCATCATCGTTGCCATGGTTTTAAAACACAGTTCAGAAAGAGAAAAGCAGCGGGGTGGGGTGGGTTTTGCTAAGACAGCAAGAGGGAACACATACTTTGTCAAGTTCTATGGCTTCTGACAGCACTTTTCTTGCCTTTGGCAGGTTCTTCTGCACTTTGAAGAGGTGCCTGGCCAGCTTGATGGCATAGAAGGAGGCCTCACTGATGGACTTGGCGTTCCTGACAGCGTCCTCCAGCAGGAGCTCGGCCTCCTCCATGTTGCCGTGCCTGCGCTCCAGGCTCACCCTGCGCAGGCGGATCATGGCCAGCCCCAGGATACACTCCTCAAAGGTCTTCAGGATCCTCCTGGCCTCCTCGATGTTGCCTGCAACACCAGCAGAGATGGGTTCAGACCTGAGAGCCCCAAGAGGCTGCCAAAAGCAGCGCCCCCTCCCCAGGCTGAGGCCGCCCTTACCCTGCTGCTCCTCGAAGGCCGCCCACAGCATGTGCACCATGGGCTTCTTGGGCAGGTGGATGGTGCAGGCCCTGCTGTACACGTGCCTCACGCCCTCAATGCTGTGGTTCTCCATGTATTTGGCATACTAGAGTTGGAAACAGAGCAGAGACAGCCCAATTTAAAGCTTGCATTTGCCTCTAAAAACATGCCAGAACGATAAAATTCTTTTGTTTAAACCCATTCAGCACCTTTATGGAACCACTAGACTAGTTTCTGTAAGGAAGGACGTAGAGAGGCAACGCAGTTGGCAAATGCAGCAGTCAAATCTGGTTGCAAGCAGACCATCTCCTAATGCAACAGATATAGTTATAGATGAACAACGTTCCACAGGGTACAAGGGTTAGTCACCAGGTCAGGTGTGCACTCAGGACAGCTGTGAGCTGCTTCCCTTACCTTGATCCAGAAGTCCTCATAGAGGGCACATGAAATGACACATCTCTCAAAGAGGACCACGACTCGCTCGTGAGTGCCATTCTCTATCTCAAACTCTAAGTACTCTTTCCAGTTTTTCAGCTGAATTTTCTCCAGAGGTTTTACATGAAAGTAAGGCCTCTTGATCTGCAAGAGTCACAGGACCAAGAGGTGACTTAGGGACACACACGCAGGGCACTCACAGCCAACAGCCACACAGCACTCAATGAACACCATGTAATGCTCAGGGCTTCACTGACACCCCGTCAGCTGCTCACACCAGGGTCACCCCAGCATGGACCTGGGACTTCCTGACAGGGAATCCCACTGGAACACTGCTCTTCTAGAGAGCTGTCTGAGGGACAGAGTTTACAGGTGCTGGGGAAGAACCCCACCTGGGTATTCCCCTGCAAACCTGTATCAGTGACACTATTAACAAGTGTCCACCCACACAAGTAAAGCACCCAGTGTCGTAGAGCCAGCCCACAAATCCAACTCAAAACCAGGCTGAGAACCATGACAAGGAATGACAGAGCACTGAACTCATCTCCCCATCAAATATTTATGTAAAGCTGGTTATGCCAAGTCCATGAGTCTGGCAAGATCATGTTGTCATTGATGGCTACAACGGTGGGACAGAGCCCAGCACAGACAATTTAAACACTGCTCTGCTTAAATTTAAATGGCTTTGTCTGACACCCTGCCAGAGATCCTTGGCTCTTCCTCACCATCTTTAATTCCACCTGATTATGTCTCTCCTGTACTGCAATTCCCTCCCAGACCCAAACCCACACAAACGGATGAAGGACTCACAATAACCAAGGAGAAACATGGAGTTCTTCGAGGCCACCTGAAATTTGAAGCCAACCCCCCCTTCCTGCTCCTTGCTGACCTTTGCTACCCTCTCTTGCCATTTTGACCAGGTCACAGGCACCTTGTTCCTGCTAAATAAAACAGGTCTAAGCTGTCCCCAAACCTTTGGTGACATCTCTGCTCACCCACCTCATTCTGTCCTTACAAAGACACACTGAACTTTCCATTTCCAACTCCCCCCAGGCCCAGCACGCTGGTGCTACGGAGCAGATGCTCTGTCCTGGTAGGAAAGCAGGAGCAAGAGGACACCCAGCTGCTCACACATTTCCTGCCCAAAGCCCACAGTTTTAGCTCTCTTCCAAGCTCTACAAATTTGGAGCTTAAGGTTCCCCAAGGCAGGAATGTCAGGACAGCTCTGCCTGCCACAGGGAACTGGCACACAAGTCACTGATGATGGGATCCCCACTGTGGTTTGGAGCTCCTGGGGCTGATGAGGCATCTGGCCCAGTCCAACCAAGTGCAATAAACCACCCACCAGTTCTCACATCACCCAACCCATTAAGGAGTCTCTGTAAGTCTGTCCCAGCTGGGTAATACAATGTACTCTTTAAAAGAGAAAGGAAATTTAAAACAAGAACCATGTTTGTCAGGAAAAACATAAACACTGAGGCTGAAAACCTCAGGTTGTTTTTTCAAATGTAATCCAGCTTAAATCTAAAATGTTATGTATTTGCTGTGATCAAATGATTAGTTTAATTATCTTTAACACACTGTATGTAGGAGGTACATGTTGAGATGACTACTGCTGCAAAACAAAAGTTGCCTGATTTCAGGTTTAAGTGTGTAATGTTAAAACACAAAGCCATACAAATTCCATTCTCCTTTGAGCACAGGCTTACCTTTCAACTGGAATCACTTCATCCCCTTATGACTGTGCAACACCCCAGAAGAATGAGGCAGCACTAACTCACAGGACTTACTGGCTCAGTAAACAATACTCCACATTGCCTCTTTCCAAACACCACTTAAAGGTTTTAAATCAGCTGACAGCTGCCTCTTCACAGGGAAAATGGCAGAGAAGTGAAACTGTTCAAACTCTGTTCAAACTGTGAATGCCTGTTCCAAGCCCCCCAGCAGGGGGCTGTTGCCCACAGCTCCCAGCTCCCTGTCCAGACCTCGTGCTCACACAAACCCCAACTTACCGCTTCCTCAAACGTCCACCTCTTACTGACTTCATGTTCATTGTGGTTAAAGATCTCCTGATGGATCTCAATGATTCTGTGCCTCATGTTCTCTATCTCAGTGACCAGCTGCAATAGAAATTTGAAGAATGTAACACAGGTAGACACAGTATCCCCTTTGTAACTGCAATGTGCAGGAATCCTCCCAGCCCCATGAAAGGCTGCCCTGAGCAGCCAGGGAAGGGCTGGGATAATGCCTGAGGGAGCCTTGGCCCTTAGCACACACAGTGAGGGGGGTTTCTACCTAATGCTAAAGCTGATCTGAGATTAAAGACGAATTTGGATGCAAGTCAACCCTGGATCCAGCACGTCTGTGTTTTGCCCATCAGCAATCCCTTCAGACAGCCCCAGGCTCCCGTATGGCTGTGAGAGCCACTGCTGCCGGGCTGTCAGCCCCGGATCCCTGTTCCCTGAGCCGCTGCCATTCCTGCCAAGCCCCGGCAGGCAGTGGCACACAGGGGCTGCTGGTGCCAGCACAGGGCCCTCCCTGCAGGGCGGTACCTTGGCGGGGTCGGTGATGTCCTCGGTGCCGCAGGGCAGCTCCTCGGGGGGCTGGGCCTCCTCCCCGTCCCCGCTGTGCCCGTTGGCCGCCGCCAGCTCCCGCCGCAGCTGCACAAACTGCTCCGTGGTCAGGAAGTCCCGGGGAAGGTTGTTCTGGATGTGCTCTTTAAACCTAAGGGCAGTCACAAACACGTCAGCAGAACCTGGAGTTCGTGGTGCCACGCTCTGCCCGACCAGGGCACGGCAACAAATGCCAGGGGGGTTCTGCCTTCTGGCCCCAGAGCAGCAGCAGGAGTGCCCTGCTGCCAACTCACACACCAAACACAGCTGCCACCACCCACCCACCACACCGGCTCAGGCTCCAGAGAGAAACAGCAGCATGGGGCACTGAGAAAGCCATGGAAAACATATGGTAAAGGACAAGAACAGCTATAAGGGAAATACTTGATTCCCAAACCAGAAGATCTGTAGAAATCTCAGGTAAGACTGTGTGTAATTGAACCGAGGTTGCTGGTTCCCTCCTGACCTCTCCTACTAAAGCACAACTCCACCACCTCAAACTTCACCAGTATTTGTCTTTGGTCAATTTAATTAGTGTTTCACCACATGTGGGCATTGCATGAGGAATTAAAGCTCAAAATTGTTCATTCTGATTTCTCAAAGGCTTCTTTTTCCTCACAATTCCAAGGCCTGTCTTTACTCCACAGCAGAACCTGTGAATTCACCTAAAACCAAACTCCTAAAATGTGCATCAGTACTTTAAACCAGTCAGTCCATAAGTAACTAAGGACATAAAGCTGAGTGACCTTTCCAAGTTCTTGTGCTGAGTGAACATTCCCATCTCTCAGAGTAGGTGAAGGTGTGCTAAGGAAATCCATGGCATTAAGCAAGTCTTTGCTTTCCCTTTACCTCTGGAAGTGGTGACTGTAGAGCTGTGTGGGGATTCCCAGGATGCGGTCGTAGATGGAGGTAACTTCCCTTAGGTTTCCCTGGTCATTTTCCCAGTTTATATACATTTCCCAGAGTCTGTCAGAACGGAAATCTGTCCCAGCAGCCAGGACTGCATGTTCATAGGCTCTGGAAAAGGAAATCACTTGTTTCTGGATGTGGTGACAGAACAAAGAAGGAATGTTCTGGCTCTTACTAAAGACTATGAGTATTCTCATTTATTTGAAACTACGCTTGTATTAATAACTTAAGTCCCTCCAAGTATTTTCCAGCTATCTGTAGCAAAGTCTCTACACAGTCAGAAAGCTCACACTCATTTTTTTCCCTCCAGCACTACCACAACAGCACAAAGAAAGGCAACTGCAAAAGCCATTTGCAGGAGCACAAGGTACTAAGAAAATTCACTATCTTTACCACTTCTATCTTGTGCAGACTCTAAACCCACTACTGCAGCATGTGCAGCAACCCTGCAGCCCAGTTCAGTTCCAGTTCAAGGAAGGTTTCTTACCAAACCTTAGTCCAGACTCTTACTCTAACCAGCACCACTGCCAGCAGCAGCACCCTGACACATCCTAACCACTGAAAACCTCCAAGAAACTAAATTCCAAAAATCCAGTGGGTTCCAGTGCTGCACCAAGTATTTCTGAACATCTAGTCTGAAGCTCTCAAGCCACAACTCTTGCCCCTTGTACCACACTGTAGTGTCTCCCCCTTCTTATGGCATTGGGCTCCATCATCTCCTGGAAGTCCTGAAGGTACCACCAGGCTGTTATCAGTTTTCCCCCTATCTAAACACATTAATCTGCTCCCACTGCTGTGTAACTGCCTGGATCCCAGCCTGCTCCCAACTCACCCCCGGATGGTACTGTTAGTTTCGGGATCAGCAGGGTCCAAGGTCTCCTTTAGGAAATTTATATAATGTATCCAGAGATCAACACTAAGAGGAATTGCCTGAAGCCCCCGGCGATACACCTATGAAGAGAACATGAGCTGTACTTCAAATCCTTAGTGGTGTCCTAAGAGAGAGGCAACACTGTGTTATCCGGTGAACCTTAGAAATACTAATTACTGGAATTTTGTTTAAATAATCTACCATTACCATTCGGGTGGAGGTTGGATAGAACATGGCAATGTTCTGATCTCCACGTGCAGAGTCTTGATCTTCAAAGCGCAGCGGTCCCTGCATTCTGACCAGGTTGTGTGGGCAGGCTTTGGGGTACAGACCATAGGGCACAGACCCATTAGAGCATCATTGACAGCGTCTGACCAAAAATGCAATAAGATGGAGCAATTGTGACCAGCAAACCAACTATATTGCTTTGAAAATGAGTAATAAATGGAAGTGACAGAAAAGCCCTGCCCTACTTGTTAAGCTGCAGTGTAATACAGAGGCTTGCACTGCAAAGCTTGACAAACTGTAGAGGTTTAACGCACCTGCCAACAAAGAGAGAGAACATTAGCTCCGGATGGCACAGTGTGACACGGGCACACACGGGGCAGGCACGGGCAGCCCGGTGCCAGGCGGGCAGGACTGGCAGGTGTGGTGCTGCCCTACGTACCTCGTCAGACTGCTTCACGTTGTCGTGCCGCTTCTCCAGGTCTGCGTACTTCTTCCAGTACCCGTAGCAGTACGGGTAGTGCGTGAAAAACCTGTCAAAGGCCTTCCTGGCCGCCGGCAAGTGGTTCTGTGGGAACGGCACAGCGACAGCAATCAGCCCCTCCTTCCCACACACCTTCCCGTTATTCACACAACAACTGCTAATGCTGCCTTAAAACACCGCTTGTGTTCTGTGGTCTCTGCTGACATGGAGCACCCTGGCCCATGGAAGGTGGCCCTGCCAAGGCAGGGGTGGAACGAGACGGGCTTTAAGGTCCCTTCCCGCCCACACCAGTCTGGGCTTTTACGGTTCTGTGACAACACTGCCAAGGGCAGCTGCCTTAAGGCAGCATCTGTGACAGCCTGGTGTCCAGTTCTACATTTGCCACTGGAAGCCCATGACTTGCTTAGTTTGGTTTGTTTATTTCTGGAAGGCTGAGGAGAAAGGGGCAGGTACTAACCTCCTGCTCTACATACTGGAGTAGATATACCCATCCTGTGAAATCCTGGGGATTGTCCTCTACTACTTTCCAGAACTTGTCAAAATCTGGAGGGAAGCCAGCCTCAATGTCTGTGGTCTGTAAACTCTCAATATTTGGAATTTCACTCTCCTGTGTGCTCTCCTCGTTGAGGTCCGGGGAGCTGTCCGGGGACTGCTCCATCTCGGTGACACTCATGATCTCGGTGCTGAAGTCCATGTGCTGCTCCTGGGCCATGGGCTCTGTGCCAGGCTCTGTGCCAGGCTCTGTGCCGGGCTCTGGGCCATCACTGCTCACGGTGGGCTGCTCCTCCTCCGTGCCCTCGGCGCTGTCCATGGCGCAGGGTGTGCTACCAGAGCCTGTGCAAAGCAAACAGCTCAGTACTGCTGCAGCAAGAGCCCGCAGGGAGCTGGGGGTGAGTTCACACTCAGAGCCTCCCAAGAGCTCCAGGCTGTGCAGCACCACAACCCTCAGCACATCCCTTCCAGCACCAGCCTTATTCACCACTAAACAAATGTTAAGATTTGTACATCTGCACACACAAATTGCTGCGGGTTTTTTAAAAAACTATCACAGGGAGCTAGGAGGTGTAAAAGTAAAGCATTACAGGAGTCCAGTGGAAGTTTATTTTAAATAATTATGTTCAAATCTCATAGAATCATTCAGGTTGAAAAAGCCCTCTGAGACCGTAAAATCCAAGTTACCCCTGCCAAGGCCATCACTAACCCATGTCTCTAAATTCATTCAGTTCTCCACTTAGTACAAATCAGTAACTTCTCTGCAAAATAAACAGGTGGTAAAACATATCCTCAGTGCTTGGCTTAAGTGATGACTTTGCAAAGACAGGAATTACTGTCAGTACCAGACTCAGTCCCCCTTGGTGAAGCCCAAATGAATCAAGCAGCACCAGAAGGGTCACAGAAACGCTCAGGCTGTCCCTGACACACAGCCCCTCACTCCCACCCACACCCAGTGCCAGGCGCTTCCTCCCACCCCTCAGGACAGACTCCTTCTTCCTCCAGTCCCTCAGGACAGACTCCTCCTTCCTCCCACTCCTGCCTTTGATGTCCCTGCCCTGCTGCAGCAGTGCCAGGCCAGCCTGCCCTGGCTGTGTGCCACCCTGGCTCGGCTGACCCGGCCTTCCCGCCGGGAGCTGGAGCTGGGGGCACTCAGCCGAGCATTCCTCATGTCCCCCATGGATGATGGATCCCAGGGAACAACAACAGCCAGGGTACAACAGCTCCCAGCTGGGACTGACACCCTCAAACACACTGCACCACTCCTGCTCCTTTGGTTTCCTGGCAGGAGGGGGCAAATACATTTTGCATTTAAAGGAGAAAAGAGAAGGCTCCACCCCATGTCTCTCCAGAGTTCTTCCCTATTGGAAGACTGGACAGGGAACAGCCAGACCACTGCTTTCACTTCAACAAATACACTGATAAACCACCAGTAAACAGTGACAGAAAAATTCTTTACAGAAAGTAAAAATCTCTCTCCCTTATCTTCAGCAGCTTCAACATCTGGGATAACAGTTCATGTTTTCCCAGGAGTTCACCAAGCCACAGAGCTCCAGCACAATGGTAAAAGGTCCATGTGGGCTACTCTGCTATTTTTGAATAACTGGTTTTTCAAAGTATTTCTGTTCTCCATTGGATACATCAGCTGGGAACCACAGGCTGGGAGCAGCCTGGGATAGCGGAAGGTGTCCCTGCCCATGACAGGGAGTGGAATGGGATAAACTCTAAGGTCTCTTCCATCCAAACCATTCTGGGATTCCATTATTTTGAGAATGAACAACATTTCTAAGTTAAACATTACATATCAGAGCAGTATCTGAGCCCTTTCCAGCGCAACATGCACAGAACGAATCACTGAATCACTGTAACAGCCCCTGCTGTTCAGAGGTTACCTGGGAAGGGTCATAAAATCCAGGGTGAGAGGAGGGTGTGACACAAACAGCAGCCCCAGCATTTGGAAATACAGTTTAGAGGACATTTACAGCTCTAAAATTTGAGGTAACGAGTGACAGAGGTAACTACTGACAGGATAAAAGGAAACAGCCTCAAGCCGTGCCAGGGGAGAGTAAGGCTGGACATTAGGAAACACTTTTTCATGGAAAGGGTGGTCAGGTGTTGGAACAGGCTGCCCAGGGCAGCAGTCAGGCCCCATCCCTGGAGGGATTTCACAGCCCTGGGGCACATGGGTCAGTGGTGGCTTTGGCAGTGCTGGGGGGTGGCTGGACTTGGTGATCAACCTTCATGGTTCCATGATTCTATGAACAAATGCAACAGTTTTTAACATGCAATAATACAAGGCCCGAACTTATTCTGATGTGTAACAGATGTTTTCCCCCTCCAGCGGATTCAGAAGATGTATTCCACCTTAAAAAAGCCAATCCATGTGTCATCATCAGGCTAGGAGGGGAAAAAAGGAAGAGGGAGAAGGAGCACCGGATCACCACACGTGGTCTGAGCTGCACATGAGGTTCCAAACTGACTCCAAGTCTGTCTGACAGCTGTTCCAGTCCTGTCCCTGGAGCCAGGGCATATCCCAAAAATCTGACAGCAATCCATGGTTTGAACCAGGCAAGGGGACAGGCCATGCCTGGGCCACCAGCTGCTCCAACCCAGGGAGCTCCGTGGGTGGGCAGAGAGCTGGGGCACACTGGGGAAACCTAATTCCAGGGGTTTTTTTACCTTAATTCCAGGGTTTCTCACCCTAATTTCTGGCTTTTACCTTAATACCAGGAGTTTTTACACCACTCAGGCTAAATAACCGAACTGGTGCATCAGACACCTACACACACTGGTATTAAATAATTCAAATTAGCATGTTTTATTCAGCCTGTTTCCAGCAAACGACTGCTGTACGCAGAACTGCCGCTTAAAAACGGGAATGAACCAACGGGAAACAGGCAGGAAAAGCTCCAAGGGGCAGGAGCGGGAACGCGGGGCCTTATCTGAGCTCTGCCCGTCCCCGGCGCCGATAAGGCTGGAACCACCCGGGGCAGGGCCGGGAGCGCCCGGAGCCGCGCGGCCGCGCCAGGGCCGGGTTTGAATCACGGAATCCCAAAGTTACTGAGGTTGGAAAAGCCCTCCCAGCCCATGGATCCCCCTGTGCCCATCCCCACCTTGTCCCCAGCCCAGAGCACTGAGTGCCACATCCAGGCCTTCCTTGGGCACCTCCCGGGCTGGGGACTCCAAACCTCCCTGGGCAGCCCCTGCCAGTGCCCGACCACCCTTCCCATGGATAAATCCCCCCCGCTGTCCCTCCTGGTGCGGTCGGGGCCGTTCCCTCCCCCGCTCTGGGCCCGAAGGAGCGATAACGTCACACACCCGAGCGCGGCCGGCACCGCGCGGCGGCTCTGCCAGCGCCGCGAGCAGGGACACGGGGACACACCAGGGACACAAGGGGACACCAGGGACACACCCCACCACAGGGTTCCCCCTCAGGCGGACCCGGGGCCCGGCCGCGGGAGGCGGCGGGGCCCACAAGGCGCATGGCCGGGCCCGGCTCCCGCCCCCC
>VYXB01000717.1:147578-175396 GCA_013397135.1 Pachyramphus minor | reverse complement strand
TCGCGCACCGCGCACGCGCACAACGCCCCGCGCGCGCGCCGTCCGCCTCCCTCCGCGCCTGCGCACCAACCGCTACACTCCAGCTCAGCCCCTTCCCGCCAAATGGCGCCGCGCCCCTCAGGGGTCGGGGCGTGAAAGTGAACGGAAATTGAACACAGCCCCGTACGGAAACACACCACAGACTCACACAGCACTCAGGGGTGCAAGAGACCTTGAGGATCGTCCAGCTCAACCCTCCCCTCAGTACGAACACCGTAATCCCTGAAACCACCTCCACATCCCAGCCCCAAACCCCTCCGGAGGGGGGACTCCACCACTTCCCTGGACAGCCCCTAACACTGCCTGACCACACTTTCACTGAAGAAATTTTTTCTAATGTGTGATCTGAACCTTCCCTGTCTAATTTTAAGGCCATTCCTCTGCTCCTCTCGCTGCAGGCATGGAATAAGAGCCCAACTCCACCTCACTACAGTGTCTTGTCAGGGAGTTGCAGAGCCAGAAGGTCCCCCCTGAGCCTCCTTTTCTCCAGGCTCAGCCCCCCCAGCTCCCTCAGCTGCTGCTGCTGCTCCAACCCCTTCCCAGTTCCCTGCCCTTCCCTGCACACGCTCCAGCCTCTCCATGTCCTTCCTGAATTGAGGGGCCCAGAACAGGAGATTGAGGGGCCCAGGCACAGGATTTGAGGTGCAGCCACACCAGTGCCAGCACAGGGGGACAGTCACTGCCCTGGTCCTGCTGCCACACTATTCCTGATTCAAGCCAGGATGCCACTGGCCTTTTTGACCACCGATGCTCATGTTCAGCTGCTGGCACCAGCAGCCCCAGTCCATTTCTGCCAGCAGCCACTCCATCCCCTTCCTTCACAGAAATACACCCCTTTACAGAAATAAATCCCTTTATTTATTTATGCTGTTGGGTCCCATGTCCAACGTGTATGGAGCCCGTGGCTGGGGAAGGAGAAGGGACCACCAGAGTGGTGGCTCCTTCCCAGCCAATACTGCACAACTGCCTGAGGAGGTACAAAAATATGTGTTCTTCACAAACAGGACACAGAATGCTGGGGTTCTGCATCCCTGTGCCCAGGGTTCTCTTCCACTCATCCATGCAAAGCACGGTGTTGATGTGACAGTGTGGTTGTTCACAGCAATCCAGGGGCATGGGCTGGATCCTCCTAAGGGAAGCACAGACAGGCTGGAATGACCCCTCCCTCCATGGCCATGCCGGTGGCAGGGAGGGCAGCTGGCCCCACACTGCCCCGGTCAGACAGGCTGTCCCAGCACCACCCAGCCCAGCTGCACAGGCTGTCCCAGCAGCTCCCTCCAGCACTGTGCACCAGCGACACAGAGATGTTCCCGCCTTGTCCCATGGCCCGTCTGCATGCCCGGGTCAGGCGGCCCGTGGAGTTTCACCCTCAGCGCTGGTGATTTTATGTTCCTGTCTCCAGCAGCTCTTCCAAAGCCTTCCTGATGTGGGCTGGCTGGGCTGCAGCGTGGGCCAGCAGGCTGGGCCCCATCTGTGCAAACAGTGCTTTGGCCAGTCTGGCCGTGGCTGTCCGGAGGCTCCCGCTGGCCGCGGGCACGGAGCCGCTGTTGGACGTGTTCCCCAGGAGGTGCCAGAGCACAACCAGGACCTTCTGCTCCACAGCGCAGGGCTTCCGTGGGTACAGCTCCGTCACCAGGTCTGCAACACAGCAGGGACGCTTTCAGAACTCAAACACTCACTCAAAACACAATGTAGACAACTCCTTGCTGCTCTACACAAGAGCTTAGTGTTGCAACATCATTAGTGTTCCCATAAAAAATTCCAGATTTCTGTACAGACACCCCTTTTATCCTCTTCCAGAAGTTCACACCATAGCACTAGTACTGCTGACAACTACTATTTTCCATTACATTAAAACAAATAAAAGAAATAAGGGGTTTTTTTCAAGTTTTTTTCTTAGTTAGGGTTCTCAAGAGGGCCTTAATTTCTCACTGAGTAACATCTGTTTTTTCCAATTTCCCCTCTATCTCAGAAATACGCAGCAGGTATTGGAGTTTAAAGAAAAAAATTAGCCTTATACTGTAAATACAGAATCACAGAATGAAAAAATATCCTGAGCTGCAAGGAACCCCCCAGGACCATCAAGTCCAAACCCTGCTCTGCACAGGACATATTATATATTTATATCCTGTGCAGATACATATATATATAATATATATAAGCACAGATGGTCCAGTGTGTTCTTTAGTTCCATTTCACACAGAATTCCTCTGAAAGGAAGCCAAGTAACATGTTTGGCTCAAGAGTATTTCCCATAAGGCCACACCTTGCTTACTTAGAACAGGAAAACGTAGCATTTTTCAAGAAATTCCTGGCTGGGAGGGTGGGGAGGCCCTGGCCCAGGCTGCCCAGAGAAGCTGTGGCTGCCCCTGGATCCCTGGAAGTGTCCAAGGCCAGGTTGGAGCACCCTGGGCCAGTGGAAGGTGTCCCTGCCCATGGCAGGGGTGGCACTGGGTGTTTTATAAGGTCCCTTCCCAACCCAAACCACTCTGGGATTCCTGGAAAGAGCATGAAAGAATTATCACTGGCAGAGGGAATGCAATTCCCTATTAAAATTATAATACTCTTAAGCACTTTACACATCTTAATCCTTAAGATACTTAAATACATAAGGTATTTAAATGTACATTAAACCCTTAAGGTATTGATACATATTTATACATTCCAGGCATTTATAAATATTCCATCTGAAATAATAACAACAACAACAATAACAATAATTTATTAGTTGAATTATTATAATTTAAATTAATAAATAATGAATAATTGTTATTTTATCCTTAAACATATAATGAAAATATAATATCCATATAGAATGTATCTAGTGAATACAGTATGTTACACATCTTTATATAGTATATATTATATATTATATATATCATATATTATATGTATATCATATATATCATATATGTATACACATGTATATTATACGATATACATCTAATATATATTATATACATCTAATATACATCATGTACATTTATATTATATCTTGTATATAATAAAATATATACAATAAATATATTAAAAAGCACGTGATTCAATTATAATAAATTAATAAATAAATGAAATAAATAATTATTACTTTTATTATTACCATCCTTTGCTTTGCCAGCAATAGCTTTAATTTACATTAAAGGAGTGAAGTCTGACAACTGCTGCACATTAATGCCCACAATCTACTGTGACAGAGGGGAAGATTTAGAGCCACCCCCCTCCTGCAATTAATTCCCCTAATTAAGATGGTGTCAGACAGACATGCAGAGCAAACCCCCCTTTACCAGCCAGCTTTTCTGTCAGGTCCTGCTTGGCTTTCCCGTTCAGGAACTGGGCCTTGGTGCAGAAGGGCTGGAGGAGCAGAGACGTGTCTGAAGGCAAAAAGCAAAACAGGTTACAGTCCCTACATGGAAAATTAAACACAGTGTGGGAAAATGTAAATAAGAATCTTACTAATATCAGCTTCAAAAATCATAGTGACAGATATAAAGGCATAAAAGCATAAAAACATAATAAAATCATTGGAAGGGGCCTTAAAGCCCACCCAGTGCTCCCCCCTTGCCGTGGGCAGGGACATCTTCCACTATCCTAGGCTGCTCCAAGCCCTGTCCAACCTGGCCTTGGACACTTCCAGGGATGCAGGAGCAGCCACAGCTTCTCTGGGCAATGTGTGCACCTTCACCACAAAAAACAGCTGCCATGGAAAAATAACCAAACCACCTACTGACAAAATACAGGATGACTTGTGTGGCTTACAACCTATGAGGATAAACCCATTGATTTGTTACACAGAGTAACAATCCTGTGAAACTCTTGGAAAGAGTGACACTTTCAAATTAGAATTTAATTAACACAGTTAAAACTATTTAAAATTAAGAGAGAGGAAATTACTCACCCAAGTGTTGACACAGAGCCTGGATAACGTTTGTGGCAGCTGCATAAATCCCTGGATTTTTGGAGTTGAGGTTGTTGTCTACTATGGCAGGAATTAACATGTTGATCACAGGTGACAAACTGTCTTTGAGCAGTGGAATCATCTTGTGCATCGTCTCCAAAGCCACCTGGTTCACTTTGCTGTTGGAGTCGTGTAGGCGAGACTTGAAAGCATCGAAGATCTGGAAAAGCATTCAGACAGCATTCTTGGAATTAGGAACTCATGTCTGAGATGGACAGTACATCTCCTGAGTTATTGTTACACTTCAATTGTCCATCTTGGCAAAGCATGGCTCTGACATCTGCAGGGGCTGGAACTGGATGATCTGTAAGGGCCCTTCCAACCCAAACCATTCTGGGATTCTGTGACATGCAAATTCACAACATCATTTTTTTTAGCAAATAAAGCAGCCTTTGATATATTAACACTTTAATTATTCAATCATCTCTCACCTCATCTGATCTGAATCCCTACTGTGAAAAGGACTGCAGGTAAACCAGCCACCTGGAACTCTCCAGGACTAAAATTCCCTGCAAGCCAGGATTTTTGGGAAGATTCCATCATTCCACACAAAGATGTGTTGGAGTATAAGCTTGGGTTTCCTTTCCTTGTATCTGTCTTTAATTTACAGCTGCTGGACCTCTTCTTTCTCCTAAAGAAAGGTCTCCATTCCTACCAGACAGGATCCTCACCCTGAGCTTTTGCATAATGAAGGACTCTCCTCACCTTTTCCCACACAAACAAATCCACAACTCCACTTCAGAGACAGTTTTTCAGATCTTGATTAATCCTTGCTGCTCTTTTTACAACCTATTCCAATATTTTGATGTTTACCCAGAAGTGGCATGAAAACAGCCCGCAGTAGTGCAGAAATCATGGAATGGTTTGGGTTGCAAAGGGACCTCAAAGCCCATCCTGTGCCACCCCTGCCATGGGCAGGGACACCTTCCACTGGCCCAGGTTGCTCCAAGCCCCGTCCAGCCTGTCCTTGGACACTTCCAAGGGATCCAGGAGCAGCCACAGCTGCCCTGGGCAGTAGTTCAAAAGTGCTTTCTCTGAGTGAAAACTTCCAGCTTTTTCCTCCTATTTCCTTCCGTTATCCCTTTGTAGCTCCCCCAGACCTCCCCTGCTCCTCAAAGCTCTCTGTTAAACATTCCTATTCAAAGAGGGAGCCAAGATTTTTATCAGAAACCTTCAGTGACCCAACCTTAAAGACCTTTGAAATCCAACCTTTTCCTACAGTTACCTTCACAAGGTTTGCAACCACCAGGCCTGGACTGTTCTCTGTATCCAGCAGCAGCTGCCTGATGCCAGTTATCCTCTCCCTGAAGTCTTTGGCATTCAACAAACCTACAATATCTTTAACATACTCTTCACTTTCCAGGGCACTACGAGGAGCTGTTTTCCGTGGGACCTCACGGGCTTCTGTGGTGTCCCTGTGGGGGAGGAACACGTCACTCAGTGAGCTCAGGAGCAACTTGGAACAGGATTCTCATCCTAGACATTCTCTTCCCATCTAAGTGCAAATACCAGAAGGGAACTGAAAATATTTCACTTTAAACAGTGATTTGAAAATAAACCACCCAATAGTAATTGTTGTTCCTGAAGTCCCATATCCATTCTGCTCCAAATGCAGCTGGTTTTGTGACCAGTAAGAGCTGGGAATTCCCTCCCATCAGCAGGTCAAAAAACCCCCCAAACTTACTGTAGCTTAAGTCTTCATTCTCAAAGTACTTGGAAAACTGATGCCAGTGTCCAAGGCCAGGCTGGACAGGGCTTGGAGCAACATGGAAGGTGTCCCTGCCCATGGCACAGGGTGGGACTGGATGGGCTTTAAGGTCCGTTCTGATCCAAACCATTCCCTGAGTCTGTGATTCCATACTGTGAATTCCAAGAGGTTTGTGTGCTGTGTGTATTTCATAGGTGGTCAATAGACAAATTAACTTCAAAATCACCAGTCACCTATTTAAGAGTTTAACTGGGACAGGTCACAGTCTTCCTTTTCCTACAGGAATGTTTAATTTTCCCAGCCCTGTGTGGATGTTTCTACACTCTCTTCCTGGTCAAGTTCCTCCCAGGATAAACCACTGGAGGTCATCACCTGTCCGGAACACTGAGAGCATCCCTGGAAGTGGGAGATGTCCTCAAATGTCCAACACTGCCAGTCTGGGAACGTCTTCCTTTGGCAGAGGGTGTGTCCAATGGCATCTCCCCCAGGCCCTGCACAGAGGTACAACATCAATTCAGGGAATCATAGAATCACAGGGAATTCTCGTGGCTGCAGTGCTGGAGACTGTTTACAGCTAAAGCCCCCAGAGCACCTTTACCTGTCCCAGCTGTTAAACAAGAGCTTTCCCACACACCTTCTCACGTAGGCTGCCAACTGCTTCCTTAATGTAAGGCAAGTCCTTGGCTGGGATGTACTTCTCCAGAGCTTTCTCAAACTCAGGGTGAGCCATCAGGCTGAAGAGCATCCTCCGACCATAGTACCTGCAGGGAGCACAGCAGGACACCCATGTCCACAAACAGAGATTGGCTCTGGAATTTGGTCATTATGCTGTGTAATTCCTAAATACAAAAGGGCAGGAAGANCCAGGGGAGGGGCAGGTGGGACATGAGGAGGAATTTGTCCCTGGAAAGGGTGGGGAGGCCTTGGCAGGGGCTGCCCAGGGAGGTTTGGAGTCCCCAGCCCTGGAGGTGCCCAAGGAAGGCCTGGATGTGGCACTCAGTGCTCTGGGCTGGGGACAAGGTGGGGATGGGCACAGGGGGATCCATGGGCTGGGAGGGATTTTCCAGCCTCAACAATTCCACGATTCCAATATTGCTGTTGATATGTGTAACCTTTTCATGCTCCCACAAAGACTCTGTGCTCAAGGATCACTGTTTAACCAAACTGAACAAATTAATGAGAAGAGCCTTCCACTGCAGCTGCCTTTAAATGGGATGGTCCGGCCTCATCCATCACAGTCTGGATCAGATCCAAGTGTGGATCTCAGTGCCATGACTCCCTGTGTGGCCTGTATCTCCTCTGTGCCCAGCAGAGCATGGCCTGTGAGCCCCTCTTCTTCCTGCAGCCAGGGTGTGTCCAGCAGCACACCAGGTATCCAGGTAATTCCTGCCACACACACACTATCCTAGCAGTCCTGGCAGTGCTGGATAACAGCTGGACTCAAAGCTTTGGGTTGGAAGGGACCTCAAAGCCTGTCCAGTTCCACTAGACCACATTGCTCAAGACCCCATCCAGCCCTTAATGATCTTTTCCCCCGTTAAGGATCCCATGACTCTCCTGTGTCCCGCTGGGCACACACAGGGAGCCGTTCCCAGCTTCCAACCCCCAGGATGTGTGTGCCGAGGGTGACTCACCGTGTTTGCTGGGAGCTGTCCTGTGCAAACCTGGCAGAGGCCGGGAGGAGCCGGTCAGCAGCAGGTTTGTGTCCCGCCAGGATGCGCTCGGGGCCCAGGCGCTCCACGATGTCCGACAGGTGCTGGGCTGTGCATCTCCTCACGGCCGAGTGCAGGTGGCTGAGGGGACAACAGTGCTGAGGGACAGCTCGGGGCAGGGCTGCACACAGCACCCCCTGCCCAACACACTCCCAGGGGACTCACACAACCGGGTGGGCTGGGGGGGACCGTGGGGCCCACCCTGTGCCACCCCCTGCCATGGGCAGGGACACCCACGCAGGGGAATTTTAGAACTGCTAATTTTCCTTAAATAATTGTACAATATTTTAGGGAGCCCATGACTATGTGTTCTTTCCATCAGCTATGAGGAAAACAAGTCCCTGTGCTCAGAGACACATCCTGTGGACTCCATATCAATGTAAAACTGAAAAAACCATTCTCATTCTAGTTCTACTGACTTCTGAAGATCCTGCACAAATCTAATGGCCCCTGTTTTGTCAAAAATAAACAGCTCTGCTGATGAAAACCAGAAGAAAAGCCAGAATCAGCTTTCAAACTTGTGCAGCAAACAACTCTTTTATGTAAATCCTGCTGCTCCTGCTGATCCCACTTGTGTTCAAGAATACAAGTCTGCAAATTCAAACCTCTCCAATTTTATATTTGGATTGAAAATTCTCCTTGGAGGGCAGTTTCTAACTCCTGCTGCCCGTTCTGAGGGGAAAACAAGAACTGTGAGGCTGAGACCTCACTCCACATAGCAAACAAGCCCCTGCTACCCACGAAGGGCCCTGCTCATGGAAACCAGCTGGAAAGATTTTTGTATGCACAGAACACCTTGAACACAGTTCATACAGATCACAAATAGGATTGTAAATTCCTGAAGGAAAACCCCTTTCAGCTCTAGCCCTGGAATCATGCTCCCAGACCAAACAAGAGGTGAGTTCCCAGCAGTGGTGCAGTGTCTTTAGAGCAGCACCTCCCAAAAGTGAACAACAATAGGTTTAATTACTCATAGAACAATTAAAAATTATTAGAAAAATTACAGAATCCCAGAAATGTTTGGGCTGGAAGGGACCTTAAAGCCCATCTCGTTCCACCCTCTGCCATGGGCAGGGACACCTTCCACTGGAATTATTCCCATATTCCCTGTCACAGCCTCCAGAGCTGAAGCTCCCATGAACTGCAGGGCCTTTGCTGCCAGCATGGCCAGAGTTTCCTGCAGCCAGGACTAGCAAAGCTGCACTTTTAGGCCATCCCCTGATGTGTTATCTATTAAAAACATATTGTATTCCATGAGTTAGAAAAGGCTTCTTAGCTGTGACCAGATTAATCCCTGCTCAAACACCACCTTCTGAATTAAAGCCAGGGGTGGTCACTGTCTGCTGCTTCTGTATTCACAGAATCATGGAGTCCCAGACTGGTTTGGGTTGGAGGGGACCTTGAAGCCCATCCAGTGGGCAGGAACACCTTCCACTAGCCCAGGTTGCTCCAAGCCTTGTCCAGCCTGGCCTTGGCCACTTCCAGGGATGAGACATCCATCCCCAGGCTGAGTTTTGCCTTTCAGTTTAAAGCCCAGGTAACTGCAGTAACAGTGGGGCTGTCAGGAGACTGAATCCACACATTCCACAACCACCAGCTTCCCAGGAAATAAAAGAGGAAAGAAAACATTTTGAATCTAGACTAACTGTGAGGATTTGGAGCTGTGCAGGAAGCCCAAGGACTGACTTAGAAGGGAGCACCTGAAATATGGCAAGAGGAGAAATGCAGCCTGTGAAATGTCACCAAGTGGTGACAGAGAAGAGATGAAGCACCAGAGCTTGATTTAGGCACTGATGGACAGTGAATGAGGAAAGAAAGAGAAAACAGACTTCAGAGGGCCAGGGAAGAAGGGAATTAACTCCTGCTACAGCCTGAGGGGAGCTCAGGCCAGAACCAAAGCAGGCAGCCAGAAAGGGAGCCTCGTGTCTGAGGGACTCCAGAAAATAACAGCAGCCACCACTGGAAAGGAGATTTAAATGCAGACACCAGCTCAGTCTAGACAGCAACAGGAAACCAAGTAAGACACTTGCAGCTAGAGACTTGTAAGTTATAAATCAGCTTTCTGAATAAAGAGGGGTGCTGAAATCTGGGCAAAACTGCATTTGATTTCAGAGCAAATGAGAAGTTAGAGTGTTATGTGAGCTTTACTAGGCAAAGCAATACAGCAGCTTCCTAAAAATACTGCAGTAACAGCAAATAAAGTTACTGAAGTGGTGCAAAATGCCCAGAAAATACACCAAGCTCCAAAACCAACTTCTTACATAAAGCACAGAGAGGAACAGGGAGGCTTTAATTCAATTTATGTCAACAAACACTGCCCTGGGCAGAGATTTAGCAGAGTTGGTTGTTAAAATTTCTGTCTATTGTATTTTGATTTTCTTTCAGAAAGACCATCTAAATTGACTCTATTCACAAGTAATTTCTTTATAAAATCTGTATAGGAATTACCTTTGCCCTCCACTTATAAGAGAACAAAGTGCACGTGTTGGAGTCACATTATTAACCATGGCCTTCAGTGCCTTGTCTACCTCTTCCCTTATAAAAGTGTTGGATTCTCCAGCCTTGTGCAAAAGGACTTTTACTGCATTATCTAGTTCTTGGTCCATGCTCTTTTTCAGGTGGGTGAACAAATCCCCTAAACACACCACAGCAGCTCGAGAAACACCTGAGCGTAAATTCTTGACCTGCACACAGGAAAGACCCAAAAAACAGTGAATAATGGTGATAAAACAGACTTTAAAATAAACAAAGCTTCACGTTTCCCTCTGTCATTTTTAAGAAACATTAAAAGCAATGGAGAAATACATTTTTAACTTGATTCACAGTGGGTGAAAATTAAAATAGATACCCATAAAAATTGTTATAAAGTTACAATCTACAGGCTTTCAGTCTCTTTTGAGACTGTGCAGCAGAGGAAAACTCACCACAGTTGGACATAACAATTTACTTCAGAGAGCTATAAAATACATATATAAACAGATATAGGCAGTGGAATGTTCTGATAGGAAAATTTAACCTCTTGAGCCACAGCCAAACTTGTTTCGTGGAGCTTTGCAGTCAGAACAGGGGCATGGTAGACAGACAAGCACCTGACAAAGTTCAGACCCTCAATTTTCTTCTCCCTGGGTGCAAAAAAATAATATTTCAAGTCCAAACCACTTGCAAATTTTCATGACAATATTAAAATTCTAAGAAAACAAATAGCAAACAAATTGTAGAACAAAGCAATGACAATCATGGACTTATGGAATGGGTTGGAAGGGACTTTAAATATCATCTCCACCCCCCTATCCTGGGCAGGGACACCTTCTACCAGCCCAGGTTGCTCCAAGCCCCGTCCAACCTGGCCTTGGACACTTCCAGGGATCCAGGGGCAGCCACAGCTTCTCTGGGCACTGTGCCAGGGCCTCCCCACCCTCCCAGGGAAGAAATAATGCAGGAAATCCTTTCCAAGTGAGTCTTTCCTTTAATGTGGGACTATTTCAGCCCACCAGTGTCTCAGCTGTGTCCCACAGTTCTGCTCCCACCTTGCACTAGTGGCAATTAAAGGACCTCTTTCCTCCCCCAAACTGAAGGCAGCAGCACTGGCACCACGTTCCAGAGGGAGAAAGCACCAAGAAGGTGCTTCTGTTCCACAGAAGGCACCAGAGGGTCTTAGTGGGGCCTCTCCAGAACAGTCCTTAAACTCAGATATCTCTACAAGCCTCTGAAAGCTGAGTTTGACCTCAAGCTGGGCTGCAAACCCCCCTTTTGTGCGGTGCCCCTGCCAGCCCTCACTGTGGCATTACACCCTCTTGGCTGAGCTTGGAAGCCAGGGCCCCCCGTGAGCAGCTGCCAGAGCCCCCAGAGCTTGTGTGCACCCACCAGTCGTCGTCAGCCAGCAGTGCCAGGGCCTCTGCCAGGGCAGTGTCGGGCCTGGGGAAGGGCTGCAGCTCCGAGGGGTCCAGCACCTCGGGGCTGTGCGTCACCGCCGGGCCCTGCTCCCTGTGCCGGCCCCGCGCGCCCAGCGCCGCCTCATCTGCAGGGCACAACACACAGGAGTAACAGCAGCCCAGCACCCCACCTGCCATGGGCTCTGCTGCAGCAGCAGCCTTGCCAAGAGACACGGAATCCTGGAATGGTTTGGGTGGGAAAGGACTTAAAGCCCACCCAGTGCCACCCTCTGCCATGGGCAGGGACACCTTCCTCTGGCCCAGGGTGCTCCAACCTGGCCTTGGATACTCCCAGGGATGGGATATCCTCAATGATTTGGTTTCATTCATAGAAATTAATTTTTTTGCACCCACCCACCCACCACTATAAAGAGTCACGAGCACAAATGCAGTGGGGTGTTTAAAGTAAAAAATGATGCAGAGTGTGCTAAAACACAACCTCTAAGAGCCTCTTGAGAAATTCTGGAGACCTTGGAGCACCATCAGTAGGAGCTTCTATTCTCCATCTCTTTCTACTGCACATTTTAAAGGCATCTCAGTGCCCAAAGGGACCAAGAAATTATTTTTCTGGGGACAGAAGGGACTCCACTTGTCATTAATGTGTGACATTATTGAAGTTGTTGAACAAATAAAAACCCTCTGATGTTTCAAACACCTTCCTAACAGATTAGAGGTGAAAAATGATGAATTGAATCCCCAATGATGAATTAAATCCCTTCCACCACCACAGTGTTGATGCTCCAGAGCACCTCAGGACTGTCCCTTGCACAAATAAATTGCATTTTGGAGCTCTCCCACTCCACACACCCAAATTTTACTGTCCCAGCTTACCAGAATCCAGCGAGGGTGAACACTTTGACCTCTTCAAACTGGATGTTCTTCTCAGAGAAGGATTCAAGGCCACATTTTCTAAGGACAAAGATCCATTTCTTGGCGATGTTAAAATATCCCCACAGAGATTAAACCCTAGAAATGTCCACATTACAACAGCAACAAATCAGAACACAGTTGAAAACTAGAATTTCCACTCCTAATGCCCATTCCAGCAGCATTTACAGTGGATATTCATTTAAGACAAACCCTCCTCCTCACTTTCTGCTGTCAGTCTCTCTGGTTCACTCATACTCAGTCTAAGCCCTTCCCAAGGGATTTCTTCCTTCCCTTCCAGTTCTTTGCCTTCCTGCTGCTCTTTATGATTGAGTTCTTTTTCTTCTTTTCTCTTCCTCCTCAGCTTATCCTGGGCAGATTTTGACATGGTCACTTTTATCTGCAAAAAAATTCATGCACAAGTTACCCAATAACTCATCCCCCAGTTCCTGATGTCGGTAAGGTCAGCATGGAAAATCTGCATTTTCACCAGTGTGAGCTGACCCTACTCCCTCTCTGGTGTTTATGACACTTTTTTGCTCCTCAGGAATCTCAGCAACTTTCAACACATTCCTCCCTTTACTCCTTTCAATTTGACCCCCTCAAGGATTCACATCTTCAGTGGAAATCAGAAAATTCAGACACTTTTTATCAGTAACTTCAAGTTTTAGTCATCTTAAAATGTTATGTTAAAGGCTTGCAGAATGGCTTCCGAGTTTCATTTCCCACTTCACTCAGAAAAATCTTGCTCCTTTTACAGATGTAAATAGTATTTAACAAACAGCAAATTATGGGCAGATATTCAGATAGTTTGTAAAATATCTTATAAATGCAGCTTAATACACCCCTGGAGAAAACAAGATGTGATCCAACCCAGCCCATCCCTCCTTCCACATCTCCATGTGCTGTGGGAATCACAGAGGATGTTTTCCAGCTCCATTCCCTCCTGCAGCCCTTCTCCAGAGCTTTCTGAGTTAAGTGGGAAGCTTCTGACAGGGCAATTTGCCATTGTAAAATATCCAAGTGGAACCAAAAGGAAAATCAGGGAGCAGCAGCTGGGTGGCCTTGGCTGATTAATCGAACTCTTGTTCCCATGACACAGGGACTGTGGCTGTCCAGCTGGATTCACACCTCTAAAAGCAGGGTGAGATGATATCACAGTCCTGCAGTTCTCACCTCTCTGTCGTTTTCAGCATGGAAATGGGAAGCACTGTTCTGCTGGAAGCTTCTCCCAAGGATCCCTGGGGATGGCTCAGTGCCCTCTCTGGCACCCTGGTCATCCCCGTTGGCCACACACGGCATGGACTGGCTGTGAGCTCGGGCAGGGGGGCTCCCAAAAACACCTGGAAGGCAGACCAGGGGATCACAGTTTGGGTTGGAAGGGACCTTAAAACACATCCAGTTCCATTCCTCTGTCGTGACTGGAACTGTCTATCCAGGAACTGCAACCCTTTCAAGCACAATCCTTCATATTCCCACTAAACTGGGAATTGTTCACCATCTAAACCCTTGTCTGGAGTTTATTTTTCTTCTCCCACTCTATAAAGGCATATTTTCCCTCAGTTTAAAACTCAGTGAGTTACAGGAGGTAATTTTGGTTCTGTCATACCTTCACCAACAACCACCACGGTGTCTCCAGAAAAAAAACCCGGATCATCCACCGGTGCAAAACCAGACACGGACTCTGCAAGGCCTGGGAGGAGAAACATCACACCTGGAAGTCATGTGGATGCTTTGGGATGTGTTTTATAACATTTTAGAGGAATAAAATATCTTAATTGATCACTTTCTTGAACCAGTGTATTGTAAAGGTGCTGCAGCCAACAGGATTTACTAAATGAAGGATCTTCATATGACACTGCCATGAGCCCTCTGGAGCCAGGCTGGGCTAAAGGGGCTCCAGGAGAGCTGCAGAGGGACTGGGGACAAGGGATGGAGGGACAGGACACAGGGAATGGCTTCCCACTGCCAGAGGGCAGGGAGAGATGGGAGATTGGGAAGGAATTCCTGGCTGGGAGGGTGGGGAGGCCCTGGCCCAGGTTGGGCAGAGAAGCTGTGGCTGCCCCTGGATCCCTGGAAGTGTCCAAGGCCAGGTTGGAGCACCCTGGGCCGGTGGAAGGTGTCCCTGCCCATGGCAGGGGGCGGCACTGGATGGGCTTTAAGGTCCCTCCAATCCAAACCATCCTGTGATTCCATGACCTTATCAGGCTGTCAGCTCTTCACTCCCAGCAGGGTCAGGGCCTGATTAACTGGCTCAATAAGCAAAATAAATGTGCTGCTCATTATTTTACACTGAAGGTCAGCCCTTCACAAAGGTCTTTTCATCCAAGGAATGCAAAACCATTAAGCACAGCATGGACTGCCATGGACAGGCAGGATTTGCCTTCTGGTTACACTGTTCCTTGGGAAACTCATGTCCTAACCCATCCTGTGCACACAGCTCCCCCAGTTCCTTTCCTCCAGCCAGCTGAATCCAAACTGATTAAACACAAACAATCACAAGTTTCTGCCCATTACAGGAATCTGCAGAATTCACTGTAAGGGAAGAACCCAACAGCACCACCGACCCTCAGTTTCCCAGCAGGAACCAAACTGCTTGCAAGCCTGGAGCTCCTGCTCACCTGAGCACCACTAAAACCCCAGTTTGACCCCAAAGCACCCAGAAATGACCTGTTTAAGTGCTGAAGGGACGTGAGCTCATGGAACAAGTGAGAACAGCCACATCAAGTGGCTGCTCTGCCCCTCAGTGACCAAGGTGTGCACTGACAAGAACACACCTGTGCTGGAGCGATGCTCTGCCCCGTCTGGGTCCCTGCTCCTCGCTGGAGATACTTTTGCAGGATGGGATTTGCTGCCAAGCAGTGGAAAGGTGTCTGACCTGTTCAAATAAACACAGTTTATAGGTACAATTCTAGGCAGAACCCAGCCAGAAGCACTTCAGAGCAGCAACAACAACAGATTTCAGTTTCCCCCTGGACAAATATTGCCAGTAGTTCCACAAATGTCCACATTGAGTTGGAAAGGAAAATGAATCCCGTGGGAATTATTTGATGAGCAGGTCCATTATGAAGAACAACATAAAGACAACCCTTATGAGGAAACCTTACACCAGCACTAAATTTGGGATACATTCAAAAAGTAAGGAATTGTTTGGCCTGGGGACTGATGAAGCTGGTTCCAGCCTGGCAAAGGAGAGTGACCAAATCCATCTGTCACTCCCAGGGATGAGCTGCTGCCAGCTGTTCCTGGAACAGGAAATGCTGTTATCTACAAGAACAACTAATATTTTGCTTTTTTAATGATTCTATGAATATTGAAGATGATTCAGCCCAGAGCTCTAGCAGTTTATCAGTAGATAAACCAAATAATTCCAAAAGCAAACACACCAATCCCCCACATTCTTGCTGCCCCACCACAGATATTCTGTGAACAGACAAGGCCAATCTGTTCCAGTGCTCACAAACCACCACCTGAGCTAAACTCTCTGGCACTTTTATGAACATTCCAAGGCTTTCAGTGTCATGTGGGATGGATCCTGTCACTTCTCCCAAGTCAGTCTCACTGCTCTCCTCCTTGCTAGGCCAGAATTCCTGGCTCTGTGGATCCTGGAAAACATTAAGCCCAGCCTAATGGCCACGGCATGTTGGACAGGGCATGGCCTTGGCTGGCACAACAGGACACACAGGAGTTTATAGCCCTGACTTTTTAGGTATTCCAGCATTTTAATGTGCTATTCTAAATACTATTTATAACACTGTGACTCAGCAGTGATGTATATTGGGAAGGGATGTGAATATAAACTGGTTCTGAGCTGCACAACAGTGAAAACCTTCTGTTTGTGAATCATTCCAGCCTCAAAAACCTTTCCTTTTTTATCCCCTCTCCTTCCTTCTGCTCTATTAATACAGTTGTATGTCAGCTATATGGAAGGGAGGGTTGGAACTGGGTGATCTTTAAGGTACCATCCAACCCAAACCACTCCAGGATTCTATGATTCTATATAAAGATGCATTTAGCACACACAAAAATAAAAGGAATCTTCAGAGCAGAGCTACAAACAGCTTCATCATTGGCCCTGAGACTGGAAAATTCCTGAAAAACTTCTTTATTTCGTTAAAAAATAGTTTATAGTGCTCATAACCAACTGGGTTATTGCCCTTCACAATGTGTCATCAGACAATTCCTATTTAGAAGAGCTCTGTGAAGGCATTTTAAATTAACAATTATCTGTCAGCAATAAAATGGAAACAGTTCTTGTTCACAACAAGAAACATCCACATTGTCTCGCTCTTCTCACAGAACCCAACCCATTCCTTCTTCAATTTCCATAAGCCAACCTCATCCTTGCTCTGAACTCATTCTGCCCCTCCCTCCCCTGCTCAGCCACGGGCCATGTCCCTTCTGTAAAGTCTTCATCAAACATTTACTTCCCCTGGCAGTGCCTCCCTGCCCTGGGCTACTACAGAACTCCTTCACCTCAAAAGCCAGAAAAAACCTGGAATAACATAACTATGCAACTCCTGCATTTTTAAATATTAAAATTATTCACAAAGAAAAAGATCAAGCTGTTCAGAAAACGATTTTATATAAAAGCAACCTAATTCACTATTATTATTTAACTGAGAGCAGCAGCTCTGTGTGAGGGTTCACAGCCGAGGTAACACAGTGGCACTCACATCACTCTCCTCCTCTGGGGCAGGGCAGGCACGGGGGAGGGCAGGGATTCCTGGCTGTAAATCCCACTCTCACTGGGAGAGGAGGAGTCCCCAGAGATGTCCAGTTTCAGTGCAGAGTCGGGGCTCCCCAGGTCTGCAATGCTGCTGCTCAGCTTGGCCCTCTTCTTGGCCGCGCTGTTCCGCAGGGACCGGAGGGAATTCTGCATCTGGACACGAGGGAGAAGTGACAGGGGTTAGCACTGCACAGGGAAAAACTTTGTTAAGCTAAATAAAGCACACTTCTGAGTGTTCAGTCCAATTCTCAAGGCCCTGCTGGGCAATGTGACCACCACTTGCACAGGCAATGCACATTAAAAAAGCCCTTCCATGATTTTACTTCACAAGAGTAATTATCCTGTAAGCAAATGCAGCTTCCTAAGGATGCTGTATCCCAGCTCCACTTCCCAAAGCACCAGGACAGACTCCTGCTCTATGTGTTCTCACAGACTGAAGGAAAGGTTTGAGGGCTCACAGCACACACAGGGGGACCCCAGGCTTTCCCTAGCACAACACACATCCACAGAACCATGGAATGGTTTGGGCTGGAAGGACCTGAGAGCCCTTCCAGGGACAGGGACACCTTCCACTGGCCCAAGGTGCTCCAACCTGGCCTTGGACACTTCCAGGGATCCAGGGGCAGCCACACCTTCTCTGGGAAACCTGTGCCAGGGTCTTCCCACCCTCCCAGCCAACAATTTTTTCCATATATCCCATCTAAACCTACTCTCTTACATGCAAAGGTAAGTAGTACAATCAGTGCCCAGCAAACCCAAGATCCTACTCAAATAAACAGGGAACTCTACAATTATTAGAGTTTGATGCTACTGCATGTTCTCCCTCTTTTTGCTCAACATATTTCACATAAAAAAATTCCTCTGCCATGGGCAGGGACACCTTCCACTGGCCCAGGTTGCTCCAAGCCCCGTCCAACCTGGCCCTGGACACTTCCAGGGATGGGGCAGCGCTGTCAGAAGTGTGTTTTCCCATATTTAAACCCACCTCTTCCTGGTCCACCTGGTCAGCACCCAGGTGCAGGTGCTGCAGCTCCGTGCCCAGCTGCCCCAGCCAGGATCCCTCGCGGTGCGTGCCCCCGGAGCTGCCCAGGCGCGGGATGGGGGGCACGGGCCGGGCCCCGGGCAGGCCCCGCCGGGGGGGTGGGGGTCTCACCACCGCGGCCTTCAGCTGCACGGGGGGTTTGTCCAGCACCTGCTCCCCTGGGGAACACACAGGAAGGTGTCAGGGCTCTGGAGGGGGGGTACGAGCAGCCCCAGGGCACACTTCCCCTCAGCGTTCTGGGTCACACCACAGAACTGCTTCTGCCAGAGATCAGTGCTCAAAACACACCTGTGCAGCCTCAGTTACCAACCTACCCCACTTCTACTGTCTCCTTCCCTCAAGAAAATAAAAGTTAGTGTTTCGTGCCTGTGCATGAAACATAGAACCACAGAATCACAGAATAGCCTGAGTTGGAAGGGATCCACAGGGATCATCCAAGTCCAGCTCCTGGCCTGTTGGTCCCTTTAAAAAGTAATTACCTTTCTTAATGAAGACAAAAAGACTCAGGCCCCAACAAACTCCCCTGTAATTTAGTAACAATAAAGTCACCCGAAAAAAAAACAAAAAAAAATTGAAATGCACGTGGAAAACAGAGAAAATCAGCCACATGTACACAATAAAGGCACATTCCAGGGACAGGTGACTCCCAAGCACTCAGTTAGAAATTTTCTACACACACACAAAATACGGATCTCAAAGAAGACAAATTTCAAACAGATTTCTTTCATTTGATGTGGAACCTGTTACTTTGTTTACAGGAGCCTCCTGAGTGACTAGGAATCAATTTAAACCAAGAGTAGAGATATTTTTACCCTAAAATAAGATTGTCTTTAGTAAGTTTTCGAAAGAAATCAGCTAAATTGTTTAAGCAACTGCAATTAAATAATGTTAAAACTATTCAAGCCTATTATTAAGGTTCACCAATGTGTACATGAGGACTTAGACAGGAAAACAGAGCACAGACAGCAGCTTCTGCCACGTCAGTGTGAACTGGGCTGAAATCAGCAGCAGTTCTGCTCCTGGGAGATGGAGCCGTCTGTAACCAGGTTTTAACAAGCTGCTGCTCTGAGGGGGGGCAGCCTGGTGTGTCCAATCCCAAAGGCAATTCCTTCTCGTGGAAGGTGTCCCTGCCCATGGCAGGGGTTGGAACTGGCTGAGCTCAAGGTCCCTTCCAACCCAAACCACTCTGTGATTCCACGGTTCAAGCACCAGACAAAGTGCACGAGTAGCACTTTCCTTGCACGTGCATTCACTGGGGTATTAACAATCACAGGTATTTCTTCTGGGCTTTCTCCTGGGGGTTGGTTTCATTTTCCTTTGAAGACAGCCCTTTCCCTGGGGAATCACTGGTGAGAAAAGCAGAGCTGCAGCACACAGCTTTATGGCAAAGGCTTCACTTTTTAGGAGCAGCCTGCAGGGATGTGAGCAGGGCAGCTGTAAATCCCTCCCATTCCTGGCACTGCCCCATTCCCCCTCACCTGCCACTGTGGGTTTTCTGCCCACTGCTTGAAATCCCTCAAAATCCAACCCCCAAATCCCTTTTCACTGCACTGAGAACGTTGCTACCTGTGTTGTCTCCTGACTTTTGGCTGAGCAGCTGCTTCTGGGAGCCAGGCTTAGGCAGCCCCTCAAAGCTTTTGCGAGGCCAGGAGTTGGAGAGGCTCATGGGGTTGTCCTGGGCCTTCCTCGGAGATGCAGCTGGAGAGGAGAGGTGCTTGGGGCTGTTCCTGGGGGAGGACAGGGGGTAGGAGGGCAGGATGAAGGTGCCCTGGCTGGCACTGAGGCCTTGGAAGGACATGCTGGGCTCTGCCTGAGTGCAAAACCCTCTCTGTGTCTTGCTGGAAAAGTTTAGGCTGGAAGAAACTGGGCAAAGGGAAAGAGAACAGTATTTGTGACAATTAGCTCTTATAATAATAACTTACAATTAACTAATGCACCACAAAAATAATTCACAGTGAAATATCACACCATAACAATTTACAAGGAAACAATTCACCATAAAAATTTGCAATTAAATAATACATCACAATAATTTATAATGAGAGATTACCCAACAAAAATAATTTAAAATTAAATAATACACCGTAATAATAATTTGCAGTGCAGTAATACACCATCTAGGCTGTCAAAGCCTGAAGGTTTTACCCAAGCAGGCAAATCAGGAAACTTCATTTTGCACTTTGCCTTGCCCCTGCAAATGTGAGTTTAGGCCTTAAACTATTTCTCAGGCTTGTTTTGGAGAACTATTTAAAATAAAAGGATGACACAAGTAGATCAAACACAGTTCTGATTCTCTTACAGAAAATGTGGTGCTGTAACACCCTGATACAGTCAAATACCAAAGGTGGGAGCTGTAAATTAACCACTAATGAAAATACACAGGAGGAGGCACAAATACATCTGAACAGTGACTAGAAAACCTTTCAGTAACAGTTTTGATTTCTTAGGGCAGCAAAGAAATAAAGAGAGAATTCCAGAGTACCACGCACTGACTTAGGACACTGTCACAACCCACATACCTTTGTCCTGCTGACAGTTGTTCAACCCCAAAAACTGTAACTCCGAGTCCACGCTGCCACTCTTCCCTCGTGCCTGTGGGTATCCAAGTGTTCCACACTTCCCTGGAATCTGGGGCTGGTGAGAGCCCATAGCACCTTCCAAGAGCAAACACAAACGACTGGGTCAGGAACACATGGTGTTCAGCAGGGAATGCACAACAGTATTTCCTGGTGAATTAAGGCTCTGTGTAGCTCTGAGTGTAAAATCCAAATACCCTGAGAGTATTTAATTCCAGAGTCTCTAAGCAACCCCCTAATACAGCTCAGAGGGAAAAAGGGAAAGGACTGGCTGTTCTTCCAGGGCCCTGCTCCAACGGGGAATTGTAGGGGGGCAAAAGAAACCCCGGAACAATCCCCTCTTTGAGCATGTGACAACAAAGGGAAGCAAACACCTAAAAACCCCAAAACACAGCGAGTGAGCAAACTTGGCAAGGCCTCAGGGCTGCTCAGAAAAGGCCATGGGGAGAGAACAAATCAGGTCTGGTCTTGCCCAGGCTCTTCAGGAGCCTTTTGGCTACTGAAACACCAGAACGGGCCTGTTCTGAAAGGGCAGCTCAAACCCTCCCCTGCTCACACTCACCAGCACAAACGGAAGAATTCCCAGAGTTCACTTCCACACTGCTCTGGAATAAAGTCCTGGAAGCTCTTCTCCTGCTAAAAGATAACTCCTCACTGGCTGGGACTCCCTGGGAGGGCTGGAGCTTTGGGGAGTGAAGGAAATCATTGGATGATGCAGAGAACTGGGGGGAAGAGGAAAACAAGCTGTGTGTGAAAGGAAAGCACATTTCCCTGCCCTGGGCACAAACAGCATTGATAAGTGCAAAACATCTCAGTAAAGGTTGTCTTCTCCCAGATATTCATATATTTGAAGCACTAGAAAGCATTTTAGTCGTTTTCCAGGTCTTAAAATAATACAGGTTAGCACTATTCACACACTGAGGGAGGGAAAAAAACAGCAAAACAAACTGGTCAAGAATTGTACTGTTTTAAGAATTAATTTTTTTAAATTAAATTTTAAAAATTAAATTTTGAGGGGTTTTTTTTTTACATATTTTTTAACATAAATGTTGACATTTTGAATTATGTACATTGGATGTGGGAGTGTTTAAGTAGACAACAAAATCCCAGAATGGAAGAGCTACTTGAGCTGTGTAAACTCCAGGTTTAGTCTGAAAGCTGGACCTGGGATTATCAGCAGCTTGTACTGAGAACTGGGCAAAGGTAAGGGGAAAATCTCAGTAACAGCAGTGTTTAGCAAAGAAGAGATCATGCTTTAAATTAAGGTTCCTGATTTAATTAGTGAAATCAGTGATTTACATCATCTCTAGGCTGCATTTCCTCCGCTCTCCCCTTTCACAGACAAGGCTGCACAAGGAGAAGTCTGAGCAGAAATGGAAATATTTATTCAGTCTTGGAAAGAAAAGCACCATGTTCAGCCTGAAAACTCCTTTATTCTCACCCTGCTGTGTGAATGGGGGATTTGTAGTCCAACACCTACAGAATACATTAGTTTATAAAAATAGTTATTTTCCATTTCACTGAACGTCTCAGTTCAGCACACAAATGGGATTCTCTGACTGGGACCTTCACAAAAACTCTTGGAATATGAAAGTGCAGTTCTCCATGAGCCCATAATTCCATGATCTCCCCAATCCATAGCCTGGCCCACACAATCTGAGTTGTTTTGGACAGGGAGAGACCCCCAGAACAGCTCCCAGCTCTGCCAAACCCTCCCTGCTCCAGGAGAAACCTCAGAGGGACTCCTCCAAGCTACACGTCTGGGTCAGACAATCAGCAGCCAAATGCTCTGGTTCAGTATCTTTAAAGGGTTTAATTAATACTGTAATGGGGTTTCACAAAAAAATCACAAAATAAAGCACAGAACTTCAAACTTGGCAGGAGAACCACGGCCACGAGCACACATCAATTGTTTTTAAGTCCTTATAACATTTAATCTGTCACACAGAAAAATAGAATTGGTTATGGAATATGGAAAATGTTAAATAATTAAGTTTCAACAAAATCTTTAGGTCCTTGGGGTTTCACGAAGAGACACAAGATACACACCCGAGCCAAGAGAAATTCCACACCCATATCCTGCCAATAAGGAGAAAAATAAACCTCATAAGTCAAACTTTTTAATTACATATTCCTAATTCCCCTCCCTCTACAACTGTTCCCATTAAAAATGGAAAATGAAGTCACATGAGGTACCTGTTGGCAGTAAATAAATAAGTGAAGCAGGAATTGGCCTGGTTTTCCATTCAGTGCTTTAAAAGCCAAGCGGTTCCCAGAGGGAGCTGAGCTATGTGGACCCTGGTTCTTGGGGGAAACCCTTCCCTGGGCCTGGGAGGGGGGTGTGGTTAACAAAAATGGCCACAATTTTACCTTCCCTTCCAAAAACACGCTNGGTTTTCCATTCAGTGCTTTAAAAGCCAAGCGGTTCCCAGAGGGAGCTGAGCTATGTGGACCCTGGTTCTTGGGGGAAACCCTTCCCTGGGCCTGGGAGGGGGGTGTGGTTAACAAAAATGGCCACAATTTTACCTTCCCTTCCAAAAACCACGCTGTGATTTACTGTCAGCATTTCCCAGGCTCCCATGGGATTTGTGCCCAAGTCTCCAGCCTGAGGCATCCTCAGCAACCCCATCAAAATGCCCCAAAGCTCAAAACTCACCATTAAATCTCCTCCCAGGAGCCAGGGCTAAAGCTGCTTAATCAGCCTGCAGGGATTAGACTCTCACTGAAGTATTTTAGGACAAGTGCTTAAAGCACAGCACAGTGGGGGAAAACTTATGGAGCCTCCACACAAAGCAGGGACACCAGGTTCCCTTCACACAGGGGACAAAGAACAGCAGGGAAATGGTGACAGGGTTTGTTCCAGGTTTTCCCAGTGGGGATAAAAGAGATGAAGCCTTGGCCTTCCTGCCCCTGGGATCAGCAAACAGCATTTTCCATCCACAGATCTTCCAGCCCACAATTAAGTGTCACTTGTACAAATTCCTGTGGCCTGGTTTCAGCTGGGATGGAGATCATTTTCCCCTCAGTAGCTGGTGCAGGACAAACTTAGGCCCCATTTTTCCACATGGACAAAGCAATTTATGCAGAAGGAGTAAAGTAAAACACTGCCATTATTGTACAACTCCACTCAGCTGTTCCAGTCCCAGCTATAGGGATAAAAACTCTGCTTCCCTGTGCACAAATTATAATTACAGCAGTACTAATTTGCTAAACATGGGTTTGAGGGCAGTGGGAAGTAAAGGCAAAGCCAAAGCTGCCAGAGGTTGCAGTGGGGTAGATGACAGATCCCAGCAAAGGCATTTCTCAGAAGGGTTCTGGGTCCTTTCAGTTCCACCAGTACCATCAATGTCAGACAATATCTGAACCCATCCACCAAAGGAATTACTAAATTGGTTACCAAAGCACTTGAGAGTGACCCATCATGGAATCACAGGATGGTTTGGGTGGAATGGACCTTAAATATCACCCAGTGCCACCCCCTGCCATGGGCAGGGACGCCTTTCACTATCCCAGGTTGTTCCAGCCCCATCCAGACAAAGGTTCTCCTGATCCAACACCCAGCAGCATCAACCACAGGCTCCCAGGGAAAAGACCTACAGTACACAAATACAGAGTGATATCTCCCCAAAATACTCCTGCAGCCTCCAGGAGCACCAGAGCTCACGTGCCACCCCAAGGACAGGCAGCCTTATCCCACTGACTCTGTGTCCTTCTGATCCTTGCTAAAACAAAGAGTTGTTGTTCCACAAATCTGATTTCACATTTGCACACCCACTGAGGTCCCCACAAAGCCCGGCTCTGAAGCTCTCTGTTAGGGGATCAAGATGGAAATGAGGAGAATCCCACAGTGTTGCCCAACACCGCAGTTGTGGGAGATCACAGAGGTCACAAATACTTTGTGACAGGGCTGGAAACATCGGAGACATGTTCCCATGCTCTTGTTTGCCCCAAAAGGGAACCTTTGGGTACCAAAAGGCACCTCCAACAGCAGATGCACAGCCTCTGTTTCACAGGGGGTAGCTCTTACCCCACAATAATCCCTAGGCATGATGTTTTCCATACAGCACATTGAATTTCCAAGGAAAACACGGGAAGGCTCAGCTACCAGTAGGTCAGAGAGGACTCTGTTAGCTCATTCTGGAGTAACCATCTCGTCCTTCACATTACAGAGTTAGGGAAGGTGAGAGTTCAGAAGGGAATGTGGGATTGCTTGCAGCATTCCTGGACTCACTGGTGTGACCCCTCATGGATGCCAAGGCTGGGAAACCCCTGGAGAACCAGCAGGTTTGGTCACAGCAGGCCGAGTTCAACTACCTGAGAAATGTTTCATCAAGAACCCAACTTTACAGCACTGACAGAATCATGGAATCACAGAATGCTTTGGGTTGGAAGGACCTTAAAGTTCATCTCATTCCACCCCTGCCATGGGCAGGGACAGCTCCCCCTATCCCAGGCTGATCCAAGCCCCCTCCAACCTGGCCTTGGACACTTTCAGGGCTGGAGAATCCACAACTCTGTGGAGAAGCTGCCAAGCCCTTGGAGTCACTGTGCTTTATCTACCTTTTATTTTTAGTACACATTAACTTACACATGTTTTACTTCACATCTTATCTGATCAGGAAAGTCTAGACATGGCCTTGGACAGCCACTGTGTAACATGACCCTAAATATCCTGGCAGGAAAACAGCTTTAAACATTAAGCTCCTTCCATGCATCCCTTCAGCCACAGAATGACTCCAAAAGTTAATTTTTAAGCAAATTCATTTCAAAGGAATGTCTGCATTAATGATTAATATTTTAAATGTCAAGTCAAGTAACAGAATTCCATGCATGATAAATGAATCTACCTCACTGAAAGGAGCTAAGGGGAGATCCAGGGCTGCCTTCCCACAACACACAGATTTCTGGGTGCCCCCAGCACAGGAGCTTTATTTATACAGCTCATGGCAATCTCAGTTCAGAAGGGCTGTCCCAAGGACAGGAAATTCTCAGGAAGGAAATCCTGGCTGGGAGGGTGGGGAGGCCCTGGCCCAGGTTGCCCAGAGAAGCTGTGGCTGCCCCTGGATCCCTGGAAGTGTCCAAGGCCAGGTTGGAGCAACCTGGGCTGGTGGAAGGTGTCCCTGCCCATATGACCTTTAAGGTCCCTTCCAACCCAAACATTCCATGATTGACACCATCTCTATATGCACTTTACATATCAACAGAACAGAATCCATAAGTGAATTGCTTCCTGTCCCTCTCTCCAGGGTTGGAAACCTCGGGCACTCCTCCCACTTTCCAGGATACACACAACCACGTGTACAAAAGGTTCATTTCTTTCAGGAAACCACCATCTCCACAGCACCTTCCCCCATTCCAAGCTCCAGCCAGGCTTTGGTGCTTGCAGTAACTTGCTTTGTGTTCAGAAAACCACACAGAGCAGCAGCACAGGGCTCAGCCCAACCTGCCTCGGGAGCACTGGCAACTGATATTTCTACAAGCTGCCTTAGTTAATACTGCAGGACTGCTTCAAAAGGAAAACCTTCTTGCTCTAGAGGTGTTTCCTACATATCCTGGTGTCCAGACCCTGTTCATACATATTCCAAAGGAACTCAGCTGCCTGATCCATCAACTCAAAAAGACACAGATCTCTTTAGGGGCCTGAATTCAAGGTACCACAGACACCAATGAAGAGATGAGCACAGCTGCATTCAGGTCTAGACATGAATGTTGAGGTTTTACAGTACAGAAACATTAACTCACATTTATTTATGCTCAGTTTCCCAACAGCCTGGCTGCAGAGGAGCACTCACTGTCCATGACCTCATCCAGCACAGCAACAAGTTACCGAGCAACTTGGAATTAAATTCTCACTATGTAAACGTGGCAGGAGGAATCTCCTCTGCACAGCCTTTGATTTTCTGAGATCTCTTTGCTTCAGGTCAATCACAGGAGATTGAGACATGATAAATCAAATGTGTGCACTAACCAAAACCCCAAACACCACAGAAAACCCACCACACACAGATAGCACACATGGGGGTTGTATCCAAAACATGTGTCACAGCGCTACTGCCAAAGGCAAAACAACCTGGACATTATTCCAGAGATTCCCTCCTTTCCAGCTGGCAACTGAGTAAGTGATAAAATCAAAACTCAATCAGAATTGCTGCTCCAGCCTGACCTACATTTTTCCTAGTGGGATCAGCCTGAGGAGCAAGAGCCACTCAGGCATTTGGCAGCCTCCGGGTTTATCCCAGTGCAGCCAAAGAGCTCTGGCTCAGCCCCACTGCAGAGCTCTGCCTTCAGAGCTGAAGGAACGGGTCAGTTCTCCCCCAAACAGCTGTAGGACACTTTCAGCAGTCAGGCAGGTGCTCTCAAACACAAATATACCAACAAAGGCTCTGTCTTCACCACTCCTGTGCTCATTCCCCGAGGTTCCCCTATCACTGCTGACATGCCAGGCACACGTCACTATGGTCAGGCCTAAGAAGTGCCTCAGGGAGCCCAGTACCTTCAAAAACTATGTTTAATTTATTTTAATAAGTGATAAGTTGTTTGGTTAAATCTGACACAAGGAATTCCCAAACTTGTCCTCCCAGACCAATGTGAGTGTACAGATCCTTGCACATAAAACATCAGCCATCCCTCCCAAATATCTGCCACTTAACAAGCCTCTAACAACTTTCCAACCTCCCCTTGGAAATGCTTTAGGATGAACGATGCCAGGGAGTTACATACCTGCTCCACACCCTTCGGAAACGGCATCCTGACACCCGAGCCACCTTCCCTGTCCCCAGCCAGCTCGCTTTCCCACGGCAGCTTGTTCTTCCCTCTGCCGGCGCTCAGGTCTCTCCTGGGGCTCATCCCTTGCTCGGCACACTTGGAGCCGGGGCCGTGCAGCGCATCTTCCCCGCCGGGGCACCCGCAGCGAGCGCTCTGCGTCCTGCTGCCCATCAGCAGCCACTCGGTGTCGGCGCCGGGCGGGTGGCAGTGCCCGCGNCGAGCCACCTTCCCTGTCCCCAGCCAGCTCGCTTTCCCACGGCAGCTTGTTCTTCCCTCTGCCGGCGCTCAGGTCTCTCCTGGGGCTCATCCCTTGCTCGGCACACTTGGAGCCGGGGCCGTGCAGCGCATCTTCCCCGCCGGGGCACCCGCAGCGAGCGCTCTGCGTCCTGCTGCCCATCAGCAGCCACTCGGTGTCGGCGCCGGGCGGGTGGCAGTGCCCGCGGCAGTGCCCGGCCGAGGGCAGGGGCAGCGCGTACTCCACAAATCCCTGCTC
>VYXB01000717.1:122447-145352 GCA_013397135.1 Pachyramphus minor | reverse complement strand
CGGCCATCGGGCCCCTCAGGCCCCGCCCGGCAACGCCGCCGTCGCCAGGGGGCGCCGCGCACGGCGCCGGCGCGGCGCGCACCACACTGCGGCCACCCGGGGGGGAGACGCGCACATATCTCCGCGCCGTCTCCTCATCCACGGAGGGTGAAACGGGGCGCGACTGCACCGGTGAGGGAACGCAGAGCGGTCGTGAGGGAGCGGCAGGACAGGGCCGCGCTGGGGAGCGGTGGGGAAGCGAACCAGCAGTGCTGCCCCCCCGTGCGCCGTGCGGGTGGTCCCGGCCCGGCAGGGGCGGGGGTGGGTGTGAGCGGCGCCCCGGGCGCTGATTGGCGGGCCGGGACAGACGGAAGTGACGTCGTGGGCGGTGAGGAGCGGAGCGAGCGGTGCCGCGGCCGGGCCGGGCCGGCACCGGGACAGGTGGGACCGGGACAGGTGGGACCGGGATAGAGCCCCGGGATGGATAGAGCCCCGGGACAGAACACCGGGATAGAGCGGGCAGCGCCGCCCCCTGCGGCGGAGTGCAGCGGGAGCGGCCTCGGGTGCTCGGGGGGCCCGCCCTGGGGAGACCCCCCTGTGAGCGGGGAGCGGCTGAGCCCGGGAATCGCGGAACGGTTTGGGTTGGAAGGGAGGACATAAATCCCGTCCCGTTCCGCTCCCTGCCGTGGGCAGTTGCTCCCAGTCCAGCCTGGCACTGCCGGGGATAAGGGGCAGGGATGAGGGCACAAGAGCCGGTGGTGTTTTCATGGAAGCCCGGAATGGTTCGGGTTGGAAGGGGCTTGAATCCCGACCCGTTCCACCCGCTGTCGTGGGCGACGCCTTCCACAGGTGCTCCCAGCCCTGCGGGGACCGTCCCAGCCCCGTGCCCTCCTGCCGGCGCAGGCTGGGTTGGATTTGGGCACCAGCCCTGAGCACGAACACACCGAGAGCGCCAATTCCCTGAGCAAGGCGCTTTCTGTTTGTGTTTCTCTTTTCTTGCCCTTTTTTTTGTGCGGGGTGTTGGACCCGAACCCAGCCCGGCTCTCCGCGTGTGGTTGGGGTTTGTGCTGTCTCGGGACTCCCAGAACCAGCCCAGTGGCTTCGCTGCCTCGGGAATTCCGGGCTCTAAATCGGGGCTTGGCAGGCACTGAAATTCCCCCTCGGGGCACAGAAGTGCCCGGAGCTCTCCCTGCTGGTTCCTGCTCTGCACACACACCGCTTTTTGGCAGAGCCAGCTCTGCCGGGTAAGCTCCTTATTTCCAACAACTTGCTGTTCAAGATGAGTTTTAAGCCCAGCCTGGGAGGATCTGACAGCCCAGAGCCCCGGGGTGAGCACTGCTGTCAGCTGGGAGCACAAACCCTTGCACTGGGGTGCAGTCCAGGGCTGGGTCATGTTCCAGCTGCTGGTTCTTGCTGAGCAGTGGAATAAATACCAGCAAACTGTGGTGTGGGTGTGCAGGGGGGGTGAGAGGTTCTACCAGGGTGCTACAAAAACTTCTATAGCTGTAGAGAAACTTAAGTATAGTTGTTTATAATTACATAGTTATGAAGCTGAGCTGTGACCATTCCTTTTCCCTGCCACGTGTCTGTGTTTGTGCAGTCAAGTTTTGACCAGAGCACAGACACAAAGGGGAAGTAAAGTGTTTTAGCTGCTGAACAGCTTTTTTTTAATTATTATTTATTTTTTTTAATTCTTCCAATTTGTGCTGCAAAACTCTGATAGGGAAAATATTATTGTATATTATCCTGCCTTTTACAGGTATGCTTAAAATACTTGCAGTTATTTTCTCCTAGTGTAGAGCTATAATGGGAGAGCTTCTGTATCTTTCCATGGGTAGGAGGTTTCCCTCCCTACCTGTGATCCTTCACTTCCCTGTCAGTGCTTTATACTCTGCATTTAAACCTTGGCAACTCCTTTTGTTCTTTCAGATGAAGCACTTCTAAGTGGGCTCCCTGCAAGGGAGGTGTCAGTTAAGGAGCTCTAAAAATGATGAACTTATTGTTGAGACAAAAGGAGTGAGAGCTTGGAGATCATTTCCCAAATTGCCAAGAAATCAGCTGCTCAGTGAGGGCTGCGGGGGGAGCAGTGGGGTCCGTGAGAAACACATCCCCCCCTCCACCTCTGTGCAGGGATGGGGCTGAACAAAGAGCTGCTAATCCAGGGGGGCAGCACCTTGCAATTGCTGCAATTAGAGCAGGTGTCCAAGAGCTTCCCATGGAACCTTTGGGAAGGAGGGTTTTGTGGAGCCGTGGGGAGGAGCAGGACCCTTCCTGCTGCACCCCCTGGTGATGGTGGGAATGTGGGTGGCTCTCAGGGCTGGGAAGGGTGAGGTGCTGGTAGCTCCAGGGTGTCCATTGGGACCTGCTCCCTGGGAAGCTCCTCAGCAGCTCCCACAGTTGTGTCCTGATGGAGGAGGGAGGCCCAGCTCCCAACATTCCCCAGCTCTGACCTCTGCTGCTTCCACAGGGGTTTTGTGGTAGTGGAAACCACTGAGATGGGGTGAGGCTCTCCTGAGCTCCTCTGTGCATCCAGAGCACAGGAGCCTCTTCCTCAGCTTTTCCTGCCCCGCTGGCTCTGTGGGGCTGGTTTGCAGAAGGAAGGCATGGAATGGGAATGGAGAGCTGGGCTCTGAGAGGGGGGCCCTGCCACAGCCTGGGAGAGGGGGGCACAGCAGGGCTGGGCTGCTCCCCAGGAGCACTGAGCAGGCAGTTGGGATGCATAAAGGAGTTTTAAAACTTTTAAAATTCAGGCTAAAATAAGCCAGTTCTATTCTTTAGTTATCTCTTTATTTATTTTTATTTTAGTAACTGTTCAGTTCTCTCAAATCCCTGATGTAAAATCANCTCCAGCTGCTCCCTGGGTCCTGTCCCTGTCACAGGGAGCAGAGATTGAGCTGCCCTTTGGGAGGAGCTGCAGATCCCGCTGAGCTCTGCCCTCGGGCTCCTCTTCTCCAGCTGAACAGCCCAAGTGCCCTCAGCTGCTCCTTGTATGGGCTCTCCAGGCCCTGCAGCATCCTCATGTCCCTCCTTTGGACACCCTCCAGCAGCTTTAGATTCACAATCTTTCTGATACTGTAGTACCCAAAACTGAGGCTGCCGCAGTAGAATCCTGTCGTGTAGTCCATGCATCAGATAACAGGCATTTTACTCCAGAACAAAAAAAAAAGTGATAGTTGGGTTGTTTTTTTTGATTTAGAGATGGATCTGGCACAGACTATTAGTAAATATTTGAGTGTAACTGGCTTTAACTCGCACGAAACAGCATCGCACGTAAGGGTTGAAAAGGTGGATGGGGGATTAATAAAGCTGAGCAGACAAAAGCAAAGATGATAGAGCTTGTTAAATGTTACATGTAGCACGTGTGTGTTGGGGTGCAGCCCCGGTGACCGCCCCGTGTCCTGCCGCAGATGGACCCGTCGTCCCCGCCGTACCTGCTGGCCAAGCTGACCCCGCTGCACTCGGAGCAGCTGCTGCAGGGCCTCAACGTGCTGCGGCAGCACCGCGAGCTCTGCGACGTCGTGCTGCGCGTGGGCGACGCCAAGATCCACGCGCACAAGGTGGTGCTGGCCAGCATCAGCCCCTACTTCAAGGCCATGTTCACCGGGAACCTGTCGGAGAAGGAGAACGCGGAGGTGGAGTTCCAGTGCGTGGCCGAGGCGGCACTGCAGGCCATCGTGGAGTACGCCTACACCGGCACCGTCTTCATCTCCCAGGACACCGTGGAGTCGCTGCTGCCCGCCGCCAACCTGCTCCAGGTGAAGCTGGTGGTCAAGGAGTGCTGCGCCTTCCTGGAGAGCCAGCTGGACCCCGGCAACTGCATCGGCATCTCGCGCTTCGCCGAGACCTACGGCTGCCACGACCTGTACCTGGCGGCCAACAAGTACATCTGCCAGAACTTCGAGGACGTGTGCCAGACCGAGGAGTTCCTGGAGCTCACGCACGCGGAGCTGGACGAGATCGTGTCCAACGACTGCCTCAACGTGGTGACGGAGGAGAGCGTGTTCTACGCGCTCGAGTCCTGGATCAAGTACGACGTGCAGGAGCGCCAGAAGCACCTGGCGCAGCTGCTGCACTGCGTGCGCCTGCCCCTGCTCAGCGTCAAGTTCCTCACGCGCCTCTACGAGGCCAACCACCTCATCCGGGACGACCACACCTGCAAGCACCTGCTCAATGAGGCCCTCAAGTACCACTTCATGCCCGAGCACAGACTGTCCCACCAGACCATGCTGATGACACGGCCCCGCTGCGCCCCCAAGGTGCTCTGTGCCGTGGGGGGCAAGGCCGGGCTCTTCGCCTGCCTGGAGAGGTAAGGAATGCATCCAGGGAGGGCTGGCTGTGGTCACCCCAGGGCCCTTTGCCTACCTGGAGAGGTAAGGAATGCATCCAGGGAGGATGGCCATGGTGGCTGTGGTCACCCCAGGGCCCTTTGCCTGCCTGGAGAGGTAAGGAATGCATCCAGGGAGGGGTGGCCATGGTGGCTGTGGTCACCCCAGGGCTCTTTGCCTGCCTGGAAAGGTAAGGAATGCATCCAGGGAGGGTGGCCATGGTGGCTGTGGTCACCCCAGGGCTCTTTGCTGCCTGGAGAGGTAAGGAATGGCCAAGAGGGTGGTGGCCATGTGTGGCTGTGGTCACCCCAGGGTAACACACTCCTTGGACAGCTGTGATTTCACAGAGTTGTCAAGGCTGGAAAAGACCTTCAAGTCCCACCATATTTGCAGGGTGTAGTTGCTGCTTTCCTGCATTAGAACTTTTAAGCAGGGTTGCTTTTCTTTTAACAAGCACAATTCAAAATGCCTTTATATTTCATGAGTAATCTGAAGTGCTGCAGGGTTTTGTTTGTGCCAACACACATAGCTGTGGAATCATTTTTATTCTGTTGATTGAGTTAATAACGTGGTTAATTGAAGTTTGTGTGTTGCTTCTTTATCATTTCAGGTATTTTCATTTTACAATTTTTCCCCTGATTTATTATTATTTTTAAAAAATCATAAAAGTTAGTATATGGCAAATAAGCATCCTGATAACTCAAAAATACTTGGAATTTAAACAATTATTCAGAAGAGAGCAGAGGAGAAGAAAAGGAGGGTCAGGGGGGCAACTCCCTGACAGGAGGGGGGAGCTAGAGGGGGATCAGGCTCTGCTCCCAGGGAACAAGGGACAGGAGGAGAGGGAACGGGCTCCAGCTGGGCCAGGGGAGGGGCAGGTGGGACATGAGGAGGAATTTGTCCCTGGAAAGGGTGGGGAGGCCTTGGCAGGGGCTGCCCAGGGAGGTTTGGAGTCCCCAGCCCTGGAGGTGCCCAAGGAAGGCCTGGATGAGGCACTGAGTGCTCTGGGCTGGGGACAAGGTGGGGATGGGCACAGGGGGATCCATGGGCTGGGAGGGATTGTCCAGCCTCAGGGATCCCTTGAAGGGGTTCTTGGTCACGATATAATCCAGATTTTAGTCTGTAGGTGTCCCTGTGTGTGCTCACAGGAACAGGTAGGTGCCCATCTGTCTTCCCTGGATTCCAGAAGGAACCTCCTGTTCCATCCCTGGGGAGATCCCTGAGGCTCATCATGGGAGCAGAAGGATTGTAACAGAGTAGAATGGCTTTGTTTCCCCAAACTGGTGTGGCTGGGTCTGCTTTAACATGGCATTAACATTTCCAGAACTGGGAGTTAAACTGTCTGTGTCTCTGCTTATATACAAATATATGTATATACATATATACATAGACACAAGTGCTTTGATGTTGGGTGCCCTTATCAGCTCCAGGAATGTTCCCTGTGCTCAGGGACTGCCTGAACTGGTTCCCCAGCTGGATTCTGGGATGTTCATTTACTCCAAGATATTCTTTTCCATGTCAGTTCCACATTTGCAGATATGAATATACTCTTAAAATCCTGGGAAAGGCCAAATGTTCCTTCTCCCTGTGTTCAGAGATGTCGTCAAAATTCTTTAATTTTTAAAGTTTTTTTAGTTAGTTTATGGGGACCAACACTAAACAAGATGTTAGGTTTATAGATTTAAAAAATAAAGGGGGTTTTGTGCTTCATTAAAAAATCTGTTTGAGTGAATGAACTTGTCCTCTGATATTCTTCAGCTCTGCTTCTCTCCCAGCCTCTTAAGCAATTGTAACAGTGTTACCTGGCAGTGTGATTGGGATTATTTTGATTTCTTTTTTGCTTCTCCATAACAAAATTACTGAGAATGTATTTGGTTGACATTCTCTAACACCAGCCTGGTATTTCAGCAGCTCCTGCTCTGGGTTTGTAGTGCCTGTCAGCTCTCCAGGGGCCCCATGCTCTTGGATAGTTCATATTTCCTCTCCACTGGAGAGCCTCTTAATTATTGAAGTCATTTATTAATTAAACTATTTAGGTAGATTGCCTAGACTTTATATAGAGTAGGCTCAACCCACCATGTTCTAACACTGACTATAATTAAAAGGAAGCGCAATAAACAGCATTTTAAAGACAGATTTTTCAGGTTACTTTGTTCTACACCGACATTTTGTTTAAATTATAGAGCACACCTAAAATATGTGTTTATAAAACTGCACATTACACTTTCCAAATGTATATTTGTACATAAATATAGAATGTGTCTCCTCCTCTCTAATTTTCTCTTTTCTCTTTGATCTCAGTGGCTGTTTTTTTTTTTTTTTTCTTTTTAAACTTGCCCTTCTCATCCCTTGGGTTTTTAGTTGGATTTTCTCACGTGATCCCTGTTTTCCCGTTCCAGCATGGAGATGTACTTCCTCCAGGACAATCTAACTGGGTTTTCTCACATGATCCCTGTTTCCTATTCCAGCATGGAGATGTACTTCCCTAGAATGATCTAGTTGGGTTTTCTCACGTGATCCCTGTTTTCCCGTTCCAGCATGGAGATGTACTTCCCTAGAATGATCTAGTTGGGTTTTCTCACGTGATCCCTGTTTTCCCGTTCCAGCGTGGATTTGTACTTCCCCCAGGATCACTCCAGTTGGATTTTCTCACATGATCCCTGTATTCCTGTTCCAGCATGGATTTGTACTTCCCTGGAATGATCTACTTGGGTTTTCTCACATGATCCCTGTTTCCTGTTCCAGCATGGATTTGTACTTCCCTGGAATGATCTACTTGGGTTTTCTCACATGATCCCTGTTTCCCGTTCCAGCATGGATTTGTACTTCCCTAGAACGATCTACTTGGGTTTTCTCACGTGATCCCTGTTTCCCGTTCCAGCATGGATTTGTACTTCCCTGGAATGATCTACTTGGGTTTTCTCACGTGATCCCTGTTTCCCGTTCCAGCGTGGAGATGTACTTCCCTGGAATGATCTAGTTGGGTTTTCTCACGTGATCCCTGTTTTCCCGTTCCAGCATGGAGATGTACTTCCCGCAGAACGACTCCTGGATAGGCCTGGCCCCGCTGAGCATCCCGCGCTACGAGTTTGGGATCTGCGCCCTGGAGCAGAAGATCTACGTGGTGGGCGGGATCGCCACCCACGTGTGCCAGGGCATCAGCTACAGGAAGCACGAGAGCTCTGTGGAGTGCTGGGACCCCGACACCAACACGTGGAGCTCCCTGGAGAGGATGTTCGAGAGCCGCAGCACGCTGGGCGTGGTGGTGCTGGCCGGGGAGCTGTACGCCCTGGGCGGCTACGACGGGCAGTCCTACCTCAGGACGGTGGAGAAGTACATGCCCAAGGTGAAGGAGTGGCAGCTGGTGGCCCCCATGAACAAGACGCGGAGCTGCTTTGCGGCGGCGGTGCTGGACGGGATGATCTACGCCATCGGGGGCTACGGGCCCGCGCACATGAACAGGTACCTGCAGCAAGGTACCTGCTGGGCTGAGCCACCTGAGCAGCCCTGCATGGCCCCTGGGCATCGTGGACATCCCCCCTGTGGGTCAGGCTCGTGATTCAGCTGGGAAAGTGTGTTTGAACTCAGCTCTGGGTGTGAGAGTTTTGGGTGCTTTGGGGAATCCTTCAGAGTGCCCAGTGCTGAGTGCCACGGCTGGAGCTGTGCCAGGGAGGGTCAGGTGGGATCTCAGTACAAGGCTCTTCCCCCAGAGGGTGGTTGGCACTGCCCAGGCTCCCCAGGGCAGTGGGCACAGCCCCAAGGCTGCCAGAGCTCCAGGAGGGTTTGGACCCTGAGGGACAGGGTGTGACCCTTGGGGATGAGCCTGTGCAGGGTCAGGAGTTGGACTCCATGATCCTTGTGGGTCCTTCCAACTCAGGATATTCCATGATCCTGTGAATAATTTGGGTTAATTAATTATTCAAGGAGTGAATCCTCCACCTTGCCATGCAAGCCCCAGGCTCCTACCAGCTCTGGCTTTAAACCAAGCTCAGTGCTGGGTAATTAACCACCTTTTCTCCCAACTCTGCTGATCTTCTGCTGCTGCTGAATGTCAGTTGCTGCTGATCTTCTCTCTCCGTTTTTTCTGTCCTGTTGTGTTCCTGGAGCTGCACTTGGACAGGGAACAGCTCAGTGCCACAAGTGTGTTAATGACTGACCATCTGTACAGCTCCAGTGATCACAAAAATTAATAATGATGATAATTCATTTCCATTCATTCCCTCTACTACCCTCAGTGTTTGATCAGCAACCTCTTTACTGCTTTTCCTGAGGAATATAAGTACACTCTCCACTGTCCCCTCTGAATGTTATTTTCAGGCAAACCTCAAGGAGGTTTTTGATTTGCTGTGTTACCCAAATAGATACATTCTGGATCTGCATTGTGTTCAGTTTTCCATTAATTGATTTTTAAGAAAATCAACACCAGACATCCTGGAAAGAGCTTTCAGCTCTGAGGGAGCTTGGCTGGTTTCAGGGTGTGACCTGAGGGTCCAGGATAGTGGCACGAGGACATCAGAGAGGCTGAGCTGCAGTCACTGTGTCAGGGGGAAATATCACAGAATCATTTAGGTGGGAAAAGGCCTCTGAGATCATTGAGTCCAGACTTAGACTGAGAATGTTATAAAAATATGGTAAAACTGGTTTTTGGCAACACTGTTGGGACCCCTCATCTGCTTTGGTTGTGGGAGGACCCTGGGATGGGATTGATACTCCCGAGGTGGTGACACACAGTCTGCTGGTGCTACAGAGCAACTGCTCCAGGGAATTTTGCATCAGCTCAAGCACTTTCCTTTGTGTTTCATTACTCCTGTGCTTGGCAGGACTGGCTGTGCCTGTGGCAGGTGCAGTGCCCCTGTCCCCGAAATGCCCGGCTCACAGGCTGTGTTTGTCTCTGCAGCATGGAGCGCTACGACCCAAGCAAGAACTCCTGGGAGACCGTGGCCTCCATGGCTGACAAACGGATCAACTTCGGCGTGGGGGTCATGCTGGGCTTCATCTTCGTGGTGGGGGGACACAACGGGGTGTCCCACCTGTCCAGCATCGAGAGATACGACCCCCACCAGAACCAGTGGACGGTGTGTCGGCCCATGAAGGAGCCCAGGACAGGTGGGACATGCACAGGGAACTCAGGTGTCCTGTCAGGAGTGACCTGTCTGAGCTGACAGACCCTGCAGTTAAAATCTGCAGAGCATTGCACTTCATCTGGGGGTGAAGGTCACTTAATCAGCTCTGGGAAAGAATTGTTATTTATCTCTAAGTCCAGCTTATTAATACTGAGCTGTAGCAAAAATAATGTGGAGTAACCTCCTGCGTTTTCCTTGATTTTGAGGAAGTTTCAGCAGTTGTGTGGTCACAGTTCTGCTGTATGTAATGGGGAGACTCAGTGCTGCATTGCTGTGGTGCAGCTGCAGCTCAATCTCTGCTCCCTGTGAGCAGGGACAGCAGCCAGGGAAGGGCTGGAGCTGTGCCAGAGCAGGGTCAGGTGGGATCTCAGGACAAGGCTCTTCCCCCAGAGGGTGGTTGGCACTGCCCAGGCTCCCCAGGGCAGTGGGCACAGCCCCAAGGCTGCCAGAGCTCCAGGAGGGTTTGGACAATGCTCTGAGGGACAGGGTGGGATTGTTGGGGTGTCCTGGGCAGGGCCAGGGCTTGGACTGGGTGATCCTGGTGGGTCTTTCCAGCTCAGGGTATTCCATGATTCTGTTCTCTAGTCTCTTCTGCCCCCCTGCCCTGTCCGTGGCACAGGAGCAGTAAAACAGGGCTGTCAGACCTGAGCACAAAGAGCTCTTCACCCATTTTCTCTAAGGACACCCCAGAGAGGGGGCTGTGAGGACTCCCCTGTCCAGGAGGAGGGAGGGTGGCTCTGTCAGGAGCTGTCACAGCCCTGGCTCACGGTGTGTTTCCCCGCGCAGGGGTCGGGGCGGCGGTGATCGATAACTACCTGTACGTGGTGGGGGGGCACTCGGGCTCCTCCTACCTGAACACGGTGCAGAAGTACGACCCCATCTCGGACACGTGGCTGGACTCTGCAGGGATGATGTACTGCCGCTGCAACTTCGGCCTGACGGCGCTCTGAGAGGGCAGGACTCCACAGACCTCACTGACGCCGAGGCGGAGCTGGGTCTGCTTGGAAACCATCCGTGCTGCGGGGCCCGAGCTGAGGAACGTGCCGAGGTTGGGATTAAAACCAGGATGTCTTTTCTTCCCATAATTGGCCTTTGTTCTTTCAGCAGCAAAGGAGTGGAAAGCTGCTTCACCAGCTGGGTTTATAGCTGGCCCCCTGTTCGTGGCAGTGGGGTTTAGGGAGTACTGTCCATGCCTGGGATCTGGTTGGAAATTTGTCCATCTAACCCTTTCTAGAGCTTTCCTCTCTTCCTCCTGCCTCCTCTGGAATATGAAGTTTACTGTGCTTGGGGTGAGAGCTGTGTGAGTGTGTGTGTGAGTGCAGGGTTTGCTGAGTGGTGCCTGGCTGTGGCTGCACATGGAGAAAGCGCCAGTGCTTCATGGGTTTTTTATGACCAGTAACTCAAGGGCTGCCTTGTTTCTGTATCTCAAGGTTTGTAAATAATAAATGCCATAGGATGTTGCCTGTACACTCTCCTTTGTTACCTGCTCACTGGTAGGAGGGCTGGGAGGATCATTAGGAACTCCTTAGGGACATTTGCAGGGCAAGTTTCTTGCCTCTTCACGGCGTTTTTGGGTCTGATGATGAGAAATCGCATTTTTAACTCTCCCTCCTGTTTTCCTTCTGTGGAGAAATGACTGCTAGATGGCCTGACTTCATTTTGCTGCGTGTTTTCGGTTGGAATGCAAGGAAAAATCCCAGCAGCAGCATTCCCAGCATGATACACAACAACCCCTCGAGCCCATCCCGTCCCATCCTGCCCCCGAGCGCACCCGTGTCCGTGTTCCCTGGGACCTCCTTTTTTAAAGAATGTGTGATCTGCTTTCTCAGAGTGTTCCCATCTACAAATGGTGCTAAATGTGGGGCTCACAAGGGGGCTGTTCCTGGTTTCAGTGCATAAAGCATGTTTGGGTTGTTCCAGTGCTTTGGTTTCTCCTTTTGCTCCATCCACCCGTGCCTACGGAACTGTCCTGGATCACACAACGAGCTCTTCACTGGGTACTTTAGCGGGGTTTTCTTTGGGATCTGTGTTTGTTGTTCCCATTCTCCCAAACAGGCAGATCCCAGCCCAGGTTCTTCACACAGCTCTGGCTTTAAGAGCAGTGCAGTGAGTTGAAAGCCCAGGGCTCCTCCCAAACCTGGGTCCTGCCGAGGCCAAAGGTCACCCCTGGGATGAGCCACAGTCTCACTGTGTGACAGCCCAAAACTCTGTGGAAATTGGGGCAGGGAGGTAGAAACCAACGCTGAGAGTTAGAACCTTTATTTAAAATAGAATTAAAATAGAATTCTAGCTAATTTAGACTATTTTGGGTTGTCCTCTGATCACGGTTACCTTGCACTTGTGTTGCTGTCTGTCTGCCTATTGCCAGGCCTGGTACTGAGGAGTCTTTTTGCCTCCAGAGTTCCTTTCCCTTTGTTGTAACATGTTCAATTAATGTTTGTTTCCCCTTGGTTTTCAAGCCCACGTAGTATTATTTTTGACAGTGCAATAATATTTGAAATAGTTGCTTTAAAAGCCATTTCTTTATAATTCTGCTGAGCTGGGGGGGTGTTGAGTGCTGTGGATTTACCTGGAGTTCCTGTGGAGCTGGTTGCAGCCAGGGAAGCAGTGCTGGTCCTGTTCTTCCATCCTGGACACTCAGATTGGACTGGTCAAGGAGGGTGTTTAACCATAAAACACTGCTCATAAATAACAGGTGTTTGCACAGACTATAAAATCCTGCAGGTCTGCTTCAGATTGGGTAGAATTAAGCAGGACTTCAAATGTAAATAAGGTAAACTGCCTTGAAAACGCTGAAATTGCTGATTTAACCCACTAAGGATTCCAGTTATAGCAATAATAACCTGATTTAATTATTCCAGGGCATCTCTTGGTAGGGCATGAGGAGCTGCATGGCTGTATTTGCATGTTTGTGTGTGGGGAGAAGGAATCATGGAATGGTTTGGGTTGGGAGGGACCTTAAAGCCCATCCAGTGCCACCCCTGCCATGGGCAGGGACACCTTCCACTGGCCCAGGGTGCTCCAAGCCCCATCCAACCTGGCCTTGGACACTTCCAGGGATGGATCAGAATAAAAAATCCATGGGTCAGGTGGTTACTTGTATAAACATCTTTCAATTATAGAATTCAAAGCACTTAAAACTGCAAAATGTTTTATGCTCATTCCCCAGGCAATGGGAATGTTAAATCCCAGAATGGTTTGGGTTGGAAGGGACCTTAAAACCCATTTCACTCCACCCTCTGCTGGGGGCAATTCTTAGGGAATCATGTCCTTTAAAACCATGCCATCCCCATTTCCCATCCAGGTGCTGCTTGTCCTGTCACTGAAGTGCTTTGGGTAGAGGAGGATCAGACACAACAATTGGTGTAAATCTGCTTTTAAAGATCAATAATCTCATGGGAATGTCTGTCTGCAGGTTAAAAACTAAGGACCTTCAACTAAGATGTCACAACAACTCCAAATTATCATCCAGTTCCAGTTCTGACTCTCCATTTCTCTGCAAAGCACTTTACCATGGGTTGCAATGAGTTTATATGTGTACATACAGCTCCTCAAGTTCTGCTTTTTTTTCATATAATCATCTCTAAGCTGCTCGACAGTCTCTCTTCCTAGGAATGCTTTCCTTTCAGGAAGCCTACTTGGAATTTCTGGCGGGGTAAATGTGTCCAGTCCACACTCCAAACAGGTTTTTTTCTGGGAGGTAACATGTTATTCCCATGAAGTTCCCATCTGTAAGTCCCCATTCACTGTATGAAACAATGCAAAACGCCCAAACTTGCCTTAAATTCTTTCTCTTGACCTGAAACGCAGAGAACTGGATGATAATTCCAATTTTTTTGCCTTATGAGCTGTGCTGTATTTTAAACCCAAGGATTTTTAGCAGGATTTAATAACTGTACAGAGAATACCAAATTGTACCCACACTTGCCCAGAGGGCTTTGCTTGGGAGTAAAACCTGATCCCTGTGGTTTGTGCACGTGGAGTGGTTTTGCCTGTACATCTCTTCTCTTTTTTTTTTCTTAGCAGCAGCGTCCTGAGTTTGGTCTTGTTTACAAAAGTGGCATTTGAGTCCCACAGGAAAAGAACTGTGAGGTGTTTTGGGGTCTTTGGTAGTTCCCAAGGTGTAGCTCTTGTGCTCTGTAAGTATTTGTTGTAACTATTTCATTGAATGTGAAGCCATTTAGTAAATAAACCTGGGGAAAAACTGACTTGTCTGATGGTTGGTCCTGGAGCTCCCACCTCCATCCCTGCCACACTCCCGTGCTTCCTGGCCCTTCTCCCCCCGTTTTTCCAGGCAGTTTATGATCAAAGCTTTTTTTTTTTACCCACACACTGCTTTAATTTACTATTAATGCACTTGCACAAGCTCCAGCACACACAGGACCAGAGTACTGTGATTGTAAGATGGATTATTGCTCTGCAGAATGAGACATATCCACGCTGAGGAAAGGTGGGAGAGCTGGGATTGTCCAGACTGGAGAGGAGAAGCTTTGGGGTGACCTGATTGTGGCCTTCCTGGGCCTGAAGGAGCTCCAGGAAAGATGGAGAGAGACCATTGACAAGGGCTGGAGGGACAGGAGCCAGGGAATGGCTTCCCAGTGCCAGAGGGCAGGGAGACTGGGACGGAATTGCTGGCTGGGAGGGTGGGGAGGCCCTGGCCCAGGTTGCCCAGAGAAGCTGTGGCTGCCCCTGGATCCCTGGAAGTGTCCAAGGCCAGGTTGGAGCAACCTGGGCCAGTGGAAGGTGTCCCTGCCCATGGCAGGGGTGGCACTGGATGGGCTTTAAGGTCCCTTTCCACCCAAACCATTCCAGAATTCTGTGATTATTTGTCATTGCTGTTTGGTTTTTTTAGAATTCTTCACTTGAATATTTTCATGAAAATTGGGCAGGGACACCTTCCACCAGCCCAGGTTGCTCTGTCCAGCCTGGCCTTGGACACTTCCAGGGATCCAGGGGCAGCCACAACTTCTCTGGGAAAGGATGTGTTGGGATGTTACAACTGGGGACTGAAGTGACCACAGGGGAAGGGGAAAGGGAAGGTCCTTCCCATGCAAAATCCAGTTGTTCAGAACAAGTAGAAGAGTGTTTAAGGAGAACAGAAACAGCCTTTCCCTTCAGTTCTCCAGGGGAGAGAACAAGTGCCATGTCTGGCAGGTTGTGTTCTTAGGTGGTGCAATTAGGAGTTCCAGTCCTGTGTGCGGTGAAGTAGGAAAATGATCTTTCTCTGTGCTGTTACTTGAGAGCTGGAGCTGAGTGCAGGCCCAGAGCTCTATGTAACTGGAGAGGAAATGCAAACTCCAGGAGCCCTGAGCTGCAGAGCTGGGGACATGCCATGGCTCTCATACCTCCTGCAGGGAGGATGCTCAGCCCCTTACCAGTGTTAGGAGGCAGCAGGGATTTTGTTCTGAGGTGGGCCTGGGTTTGCCTGGCAGAGCCAAGAGATCCCTCTCTGCACTGTTCCAGGTGTGGTTTAAGGTTCCTGTGGAACTGGAGGAAATGCCCTGTGCTGCTGTGGGCAGCAAGGAGCTGCTGTGAGAGAATGGGAGGTGCTTTACATCCCTCTCCTTGTGTCCCAGGGCACCACACTCTCCTTGCCATCAGCACAAGGTTCCAAGGAATGTGCCAGCCAGGGGAGAAGCTGCCTGTGAGTGGATAGCTCAGTGGGATCCATGGAACATGTTGATTCCCAGGGTTTTCAGGGCTGTGAGCAGAGCAGGGACAAGCAGAAACCTGGAAGAGCTGGGGGTGTTCAGCCTGGAATTCTGTGACTCCCACAGCAGGTGCAGCAGAGCCCAAGGCTCCGGGGCACTTCAGGTGCCTGAGGCTTTGAGTGTAAGAAGTATGAACATGATATAAAATACTCTTCATGTGCCTCTCCTCTCACCCTCCCTGCCTGAAAGGTGGACTGTCTGTGGCTTCCCATGTTCCTGCTTCCACACAACAGCTGGTTTGGAGCTGCTGGATGGGGGTCTCCAGCATCCCCTGGTGGCTACAACATTTCTCCGTGCTGNCTCCAGCATCCCCCGGTGGCTCCAACATTTCTCCGTGCTGGGAGCAGAGCAAAGCAAACACTTCAGCTCATCATGCACTTCATGGCAAGGCACTTGTTAGGAATTTGAAGATATTAAGTTTTTGTTTAGGGAAATACATTCATCTGTTTATCCCTGAGACAGACAGGGAGGGATGGCTGAGGCTTCAGGTGCATTTTTTAACCATAAAACTGGGCTCAGCCCCCTTCAGGCTCCCCCCTAAGCCAGCCTGACACCCCAATTCCAACACCCCCTGCCATGGGCAGGGACACTTTCCACTGGACCAGGTTGCTCCAAGCCCTGTCCCACCTGGCCTGGAGCATTCCAGGGCTGGAANGTGAGTGGATAGCTCAGTGGGATCCATGGAACATGTTGATTCCCAGGGTTTTCAGGGCTGTGAGCAGAGCAGGGACAAGCAGAAACCTGGAAGAGCTGGGGGTGTTCAGCCTGGAATTCTGTGACTCCCACAGCAGGTGCAGCAGAGCCCAAGGCTCCGGGGCACTTCAGGTGCCTGAGGCTTTGAGTGTAAGAAGTATGAACATGATATAAAATACTCTTCCTGTGCCTCTGCTCTCACCCTCCACGTGGGCTGTCTGTGGCTTCCTATGTTCCTGCTTCCACACAACAGCTGGTTTGGAGCTGCTGGATGGGGGTCTCCAGCATCCCCCGGTGGCTCCAACATTTCTCCGTGCTGGGAGCAGAGCAAAGCAAACACTTCAGCTCATCATGCACTTCATGGCAAGGCACTTGTTAGGAATTTGAAGATATTAAGTTTTTGTTTAGGGAAATACATTCATCTGTTTATCCCTGAGACAGACAGGGAGGGATGGCTGAGGCTTCAGGTGCATTTTTTAACCATAAAACTGGGCTCAGCCCCCTTCAGGCTCTCCCCTAAACCAGCCTGAAACCCCAATTCCAACACCCCCTGCCATGGGCAGGGACACTTTCCACTGGACCAGGTTGCTCCAAGCCCTGTCCCACCTGGCCTGGAGCATTCCAGGGCTGGAATCCCCGTGCTCCAGCACCATGGACAGCACAGCACAGGATGTCATTCCCATCGGAATCCCCTGGCTTGCCTTGTGGAGGCGCAGGCTGACTGCAGGGAGCCTGGTGATAAAATCCAGCGGCTGATAACGCCCTGCAGGGCATCAGACGTGCCCTGTAACAGCACATGGCTTTTCCAGTGCTCCTGCTCCTTTGTGGCAGCATCACTGTTAAAAACCCACGGGAAGAGAGGCTGGGAGTGATGGGCAGGAGAGAGAGGCTGAGACTGGGAACTGGGATAAGTGGGATGGATGAACCTGGCTTTCCAGCTGTCCCTGCCCGGGTCATGCCCATCCAGGCTGGTCCTGCAGCACTGGGGGTGAGGCTGCCCCATCCCTGGAAGTGTCCAGGCCAGGTTGGAGCAACCTGGGAGAGTGGGAGGTGTCCGTGCCCATGGCAGGGGGTGGCACTGGATGGGCTTTAAGGCCCTTTCCAACCCAAACCATTCCATGCTTTGTGACTCTCTCGGCATCCTCGATGCTGCAGCTCAGAGTCTGAAGCTCGGGGGTGGTTTGGGTGCCTGTCTGAGAATATGAGAGTGTAAAAAGGTGTGAACATGAGTGAAAAACATTCTCCCTCCACCTCTCCCCTCACTTTGGCTCAGGGCAGCTGCAGCTGAGCAGAGAGCATGGGGAGCTGTGTTCCATAAATCCCTTGGGGGGCTGCTGCATCCCAGATGGATTCACAGGGACATTGGCTGCTGGAGGGGGCAAGTAGACTGTGCTGTGTGCAGCTCCTGCTGTGCAGAGACATTCAAATTGCACTTTTGAGGGATATTTTGTAGTTTATAACCCAGGAGACAGAGAGATGCCTGTTTTAGGTCAGATGCAGGCTCTGCATTGCCCTGTTAGCAAAGCAAAAGCAGCCCTGCAGTGGTTTATTCCCCTGCCTGTGATTTGGGGGCCAGCACCCAGGGGAACAGGCACAGCCAAGGCCCTGCTCATGGGAGCAGGGGGATCACATTTCCCTGCACAGCTCTGACGTGGGGGGATTTTGGGGTGCTGAGCTCTGCAACCCCATTCCTTCCTCTACATCAAAATTCCACAGGCACATCCAAAACAAACAAGGAATTCAAAAATGGCTCCACTTCACTGAGTTTTTTAATGAAAGTTGGAAAACTGTTGTTTGTGATGTGAGGGAAGAGGCTGGGCTGGCTTTGGGATCCCCCTCCCAGCATTCCTGCCCATCCCACAGTGCTGCTGATCCCAGATCAGGCAGGAGGGGTCCCACAACCACTTGCCCACCTCCCTGGGGATGCTCTGGGCACCAAAGGGCTTATTGAGTCCAACAGCAGCAACACAGGCAGAGAGATTCCTTCTCCAGTTACTTTTTCCTTTTTTTCCCCTTTTCCCAGGCACTGCTGGAAGGGCTGCTCAGTGACAGCCCTGTGTGTCCCCTCTGCTCGGTCACACTGAAGAGCTGTGGGCAGAGCAGCAGATCAGGATGTTATACCCCCCTCCCAGCCAGCAATTCCTTCCCAATCTCCCATCTCTCCCTGCCCTCTGGCACTGGGAAGCCATTCCCTGTGTCCTGTCCCTCCAGCCCTTGTCCCCAGTCCCTCTCCAGCTCTCCTGGAGCCCCTTCAGGCCCTGCAAGGGGCTCTCAGCTCTCCCTGGATCCTTCCCTTCTCCAGGGGAACCCCCCCAGCTCTCCCAGCCTTTCCTACAGCAGAAGGGCAGTTCAGCTGCTCCATCCCCAGGGGAGGGAAACTGGGCAGAGCCTGGAGGTGCCGCCGTGCCTGGACATCCAGCTGGTGCTGCTCCAGGCCCAGCCCGGCTGTGGGGACAGTCCCCAGCCCTGCCCGGGCTGTCCCTGCCCTGGGGTGTCGGTCCCGCGGCCGCAGGAGCCGCTCAGGGCCCCGGAGCCGCCTGGCGCTGCCTTGTCCTTGGATTTCGGGTGTTTGGGAAGAGCGGAGCCAGCACGAACATTCCTCGAGGAACGGGCTTTCCCGGGCTGCTCTCGGGGGAAGGAAAAGCCGCTCCTTCCCCTTGGAATTCGCAGCTCTGGCTGCTCTGGTGCTCCGGGAGCGGGAGCTGCGCTGGGGCCGGGCGGGCACTGGGTGTCAGTGTTGGATCGCACAGGGACGGGCACGGGGGGCTCTGTGTCCCCCCCCGGCTGCCCTGACCCTCCGAGACCCCCGAGAGACCCTGCCCGAGGGTGAACCCCAGAATCCCGGAGTCCTTGAGGCTGGAAAAGCCCTCCCAGCCCATGGATTCCCCCCTGTGCCCATCCCCACCTTGTCCCCAGCCCAGAGCACTGAGTGCCACATCCAGGCCTGCCTTGGGCACCTCCAGGGCTGGGGACTCCAAACCTCCCTGGGCAACCCCTGCCAAGGCCTCCCCACCCTTTCCAGGGACAAATTCCTCCTGATTTGGGTTTTACAAGCACAACCAACACCACACTCGCTCGGCGATTCTCCCTTGAGTGCGTGGGCACTGATAATGGATCCCCCTGTCATGGAATCAGTTTGGTTGGAAAAACCCTCAGAGGTTTTGGAGTTAACCCAGCACTGCCAAGGCCACCACTGCCCCATGTCCCCAAGTGCCACATCCACAGGGCTTTGAAATCCCTCCAGGGATGGGGACTCCCCCCTGCCCTGGGCAGCTGTGCCAGGGCTGGACAGCTCTTTGCAGAAGAAATTTCCCCAGTATCCAATCTAAACCTCCCCTGGTGCAACTTGAAGCCATTTCCTCTTGTCCTGTCCCTTGTTCCCTGGGAGATGAGGTGTCACCATTATCACAGGTACAACACTGGCCAAGAGGCTCCTCAGTGGCTCAGACACCTCCCACCAGCCCAGGGTGATCCAAGTCCCATCCAACCTGGCCTTGGGCACTTCCAGGGATCCAGGGGCAGCCACAGCTTCTCTGGGCAACCTGGGCCAGGGCCTCTACTTCCATTTGAGCTTCTGTTCCAACCCCCAGCCCCGGAAATCCCATGGAAGGTTTGGAGGTGTGCCTGTGCATACACAAGGCATGTGCTGAGCTCTCTGCCTGCCTGTTTATTTTAAATCCTAAATGAAAAAGTACTTTACCTGCTAGTGCAGATTAATTTGGAGAGCTGGAGATAATAACACTTTTTAAATTTCCCCAGAATTTCCCAAAGGGTTTGTGGTGATTCAGATTGAACTAATTCAGCTCAGGCTGATGCCTAACCAGAAACAAACACAGGCTTTTTTTTTGTTTGTTCTCCCAAGTGCTCACCCGGGGCAGGGAGGAAGCTGTGAAAATAATAAATCCAGTGAAGCATGGGGAGATCCTGGGAGAGGGAGGTGCTGCAGGCTGGACATGTCCAGACCCAGGGGACTGGATTTGGGTGCCCCTCACTGGCAGGGTGGGAATGGGAAGGAGGGGAAGGGAGAAAGGGGAGCAGGATGGTCCTTGTGGGGTCTGGTGCCTGTGGGGTCTGGTCCCTGTGGTGCTTCATCTTGGCTTCTGGGAAAGGGGACAAAGCATTCTTCCTTCCCAAAACCCTTCCTACGGCCATCCCATGCCTGAGGGTGCAATGAACATTTGCAGGAGTTTCTCTAATTCCCGGAATCACTGCAGCATTTCAAACACTCCTTTGACAGGGTGACTCCATCCAGGAGGTGCCCATCCCTGGAAGGGTTCAAGGCCAGGTTGGATGGGCTTTGGAGAAACCTGGGCTCGTGGATTCATGGCTCAAAGCTGGGTTTCACCAAACCCATCCAAAAATTTGCATGAGCGGCTTCTCAGGTGAGTGGGGAAGGTTTAGATGCTCCATCCCCATCCTGTGGCCACCCCAAATCCTCAGGAAGGCTGGCAGTGGCTCCCCAGAGAGCCAAACGTGCTGCTGGGGACGGGGAGGTGCTGTTGCCCACTCTGGCTCTGACAAGTGGGACTGGGGCTGGCAGGACCCCCCACCTGCCCCACAACCCCCCAACCTCGATGGTCCTGCACAGGAACCCCCAAATATTGACCCCATGGGAGTATTTGAAGCCGAGAGAGTCGAATTTCCGTGTTGTTCCTAAAAAGCTGCCAGGAGGAAGTGGAGATGAAGAGCCCACAGTTAATCCTGGGAAGAGTCCAGTGACCTGGTTCTGTGTCCCTCTCTGCCTTCCCATGGCTCCTTTCTTCCCAGGGATATCACATTTTATCTGCTCTCACATTATCGCCGGGTAAAAACCAGCCCAGCCGCTCTAATTCAAAGTGACAGACCCCACTGCACAGTGTCATCCCGAATTTCCAGCAGGAGAAAGAGGAACAGAGTGAGGAAATGGGGGAAAAAGCATTTTAATACTCCCTGGAGCCGCTGTAAGATGAGCTGTGACACGGGGGAATTTGGGACATGTGGAGCCAGCGCCGGGCTCTGCTCAGTGTCAGCACAGCACCGAGCTCCCGTGGCCCAGCTTTGGGGGATTCCAGCTGGGACAGCCCAGCAGGGATCTGGAAGGACTGGGGGTGGGGGGACTGGGATTTCCAATGGCTCTGGTGGTCCCAGGAGTTGTGGGGTCACTGGGAAGTGACAGCTCGGGGAGCAGCTGGGGGCTGAGCCCCATGTCCCCCACAGCTTGGGGACACCCCAGGAGGGAGCAGGGGGGGTCTGCACCACCCTGGAGCAGCTGTGGGACAGCCCTGGGGCATGGACATCCTGGGGGGTGGGATGTGGGGTGTTCAGGGAGGAACCAAGGGGATGGAGATGGGGGATTTGGGCAGGGGAATGGCAGGTGGGGGGCACAGGGTGAAAGGTGCTGCTGGTGGGTGCCCAAGGCTGGGTGAGGAGACACAACCCAGGTTTGTTGATCAGCCCCCTCCTGCCATGAGAGGGGAGTGTTTCCTCCAGTGAATCACCTTCACTGGGTCTGATAACAGAAAATTGATTTTATTCCACAGGAAGAAAATAAATAAATAATCTTATTTGAGGAATATCCTTTTAAAATTGGTTTTTAATTATTAAATTTGATTAATGAAAGTTCTAACTTTTAATCAGTAAAGAACAGACCTCCTCACTTAACAGACAACTTGATTAAAGGTGGAAAATTTTGAGAGGGAGGAAAATTGTGCTTAGTAAACAGATGAGTTTTTCTCTTATTACAAAAGAAAACTTCCATCACCTTGTCCAGAGGAGGCCCTGGAGATACTCCAAGGGCTGGAGCCCCTCTGCTCTGGAGCCAGGCTGGGAGAGCTGGGGGGTTCCCCTGGAGAAGAGAAGGATCCAGGGAGACCTGAGAGCCCCTTGCAGGACCTGAAGGGGCTCCAGGAGAGCTGGAGAGGGACTGGGGACAAGGGAGGGAGGGACAGGACACAGGGAATGGCTTCCCAGTGCCAGAGGGCAGGGAGAGATGGGAGACTGGGAAAGGTGGGGAGGCCCTGGCCCAGGTTGCCCAGAGAAGCTGTGGCTGAGCTGAACTGTGAAGTTGTGATGAGCAGAGAGTTCCAGGGAGCAGCAGCAGAGCCCGGGGGGGATTTGAGGTGTTTTGTAACAGCCCCCAGGAGAATTCCCAGCACTAAACTTGAAAAACATTCTTGCACTGGAACGAGATGGGGATTTTCCTTCCAGGTAAGAAGGACTTCATACACCATGTTCTCATGTGGGAGAAGGATCCAGTAAATCCCTCCAGATCCCCTGGCACTGTTGCGCTGCTGGTTTCCAAAGGATGCAGCAGTGGGGCAGTGGGGGAGGCCGGCGGTGCCATCCCCTCACCCCGCGGGGCCGGAGCAGGGCAGGGGGTGCCCGCTGCCCTCAGCCAGGCAGGGGCTGCCCCTCGCCCCTGGCTCCTTGGCAGGGTCCCGAGGGAGCAGCGGGACGGGTTTGGCAGCTCCAGCCCCAGCCCATGGGCTCTGTGCCGGGGGAGGGGTCCTGGGGGAGCCCCCTGCCCCTGTTTGCTCCCTGATGAGGTTGTCACGGGCTTAAAGCCGTTTGGACAAAAGGATTTGAGGCTCCGGAGGGATCTTACATGTATCCCGGTGACATTTGACATGCTAATCGTATGGAAATAGATTAATTACAAATGCTGTTTCTGTCGGCTTAACTCCCTATCAGAAGGTCAGTGCTGGGGGATAAAAGCTGATGAGATTGTGCTGAATAATAATGAAACCGCGGGATTTCTCCAGGATCCGGCGCTGGATTGACACGGGGCAGGGATGAGGAGCAGGAGGGAATCCTGGATCGTGCCCCTGGTGCTGCTCAGGCTTTGGAGCAGCTCCAGGGCGCCGGGATCGGCTCCCGCTTGTGATGCTGCAACACGTGGGAAGAGCCGGGGAATCCCGAGGGACACCTGAACCCGCCCCAGGAGGGTGGGAGGATCGGGGGGGTCACCCTGGGCAGCACCATGGGCTGGGATCCTTCCCAGCCCTCAGCACGGACCCAGGGATGTGGGGTGCGGGATGGGGGATGCAGGATTGGGATGGGGGATGCAGGATTGGGATGGGGGATGCAGGATTGGGA
>VYXB01000717.1:58762-122383 GCA_013397135.1 Pachyramphus minor | reverse complement strand
GGGATGCAGGGGGCGGGCAGGAGGCGCGTAAAGGGAACGGTGATTTCCAGTCCAATCAGTTCGGTAACTGGACTCTCGCCCTGTGCTTCCTTCTCCCTGCCTCTCCCTCCCCAGTTCCCAGGGATAACGCCGGCAGATGGGCGCCGACATCGGCTCTGCCTCCGGAGCACACACGGAATTTGCTTTTAGTCATTCCCATTCCAGTTTATCCGGCGTCTGCACCGCGGCAGCGCGTTCCCATGGGAATTGCCGGTGCGAGCAGGCGGCAGGGATGGGATGGGATGGGATGGGATGGGATGGGATGGGATGGGCTCTTGGGTGAGGGCTCGGGAAACCCCCCCCCCTGGCCGGGAGACCCTCCGGGACCCTCGTGGTGCCGCTCCGGCTCCGCGCCAGGAAAACTTCCTCTTGGGAGCACGAGTGCTCCCACCCACCCTTGGCATCCCCCGGGATCCCCGGGAGGATGTGGGGCTGATGGAGCTGCAGGAGCTGCCAGAGTGGCACCACCCCTGCCCACCACCGCTCTGGTGCGGGGCCGGGGGGTCCGTGTGAGCAGGAGGGTGAGATCTGTCCTGAGCCACCCAGCAACAGCCGCGGGGAGCAGGGCATGGAATTCTGGCAGGGAAGTTCCCCGGGAAGGCAGCCTGTGGCTCCCAAAACCCTCCTGAACACGGGACAGCTGCTGCAGGGGGGCTGTTCCTCGGCACTCGGTCCTGCCGGTGTCAGTCCCTGGAGATGGGAAGGAAAAGGACTTGGCTGGGACATGCTGATGCTCCCAGAAAATCAGGGAATACAGGAAGCTCGGGTACCCTGGAGGGTCCTGGAGGTGGAAAGTCCTGGAGCAAGAGGGTCCTGAAGCTGGAGGGTCCTGGAGCTGGAGGGTCCAGGAGGGTCCGGGAGGTGAAGGGTTCTGAAGCTGGAGGATTCTGGAGGCTGAGGGTCCTGGAGCTGGAAGGTGCCTCCTGCCAGGGGCAGAGCCAGGGAGTTATTTATTTCACACCCTTTGTGGGATTGGTGTTTGCTTTGTTGGGCATCAATAAAACATTTCCTTGGATTCCTGGGGCTCGTGTCTTATTAGAACCGGATCAGAGGGATTCGGGAAGCTCCCTGTGATGTGCGTGACCCTCGGCCGGGAGGAGCTGGGCTTTGCCTTTGGGAATGACGCAAGGGACAACTAAAGCCTCCCTTCCTCTGCCCTCAGGCGCCGGGCGTTCGGGACTCGGAGCAGCCTGGCAGGAGCCCTGCAGGTGGTAGCAGAGCTCCACTGCAGCTCAGCAGCTCCAGGCCCGGCATTAAACCGCCCCCAAAATGTGCTTCTGGCACGTCCTTGTAGCAGGGAAAAGGTGCCTTTGCTCGCTCCTGCCCCGGAGCGTGTGCTCACCGTTCCCGGGGGAGGGATGCAGGGAGCAGGGCCCTGGCAGGAACCCGGATCGAGGGAGCAGCACTGAGGAAGCAGTTCCTGGCCTGGACCCCAGACTGATAGAGAGGGATGGAGGAAAGAGGTCCATGGATTGGATCCTGGGTTGCTGGAGCAGGACTGAGGAAGCAGGTCCATGGCAGGGAAGCTGGACTGATGGAGCAGGACCAGGGAAGGAGTTCCATGGTGTGGTGCCTGGACTGATAGAGCAGGACTGAGGGAGCAGGTTTGTGTTATGGACCCTGGACTGGTGGAGCAGGACTGAGGAAGCAGGTCCATGGCAGAGACCTTGGATGGACAGAGGTGGCCTGAGGATTCCTGGCCCAGACCCGGGATTGGTGACAGGGCTGCTGAGGAGCAGCCAGGATTTACCTGGAGGGGTCACTCAGGGGTTTCAGTGACAACTCCTGATGTCCCTCAGACCCAGCCAGAGCAGATTTACAGCTGAACACCTGAGCACTGGGAGCACTTCCCACAGCAGGGAGAGGAAAAGGCATTTTCCAGGAGCATGTGACTCTCCCTGTCTGTTTTCAATAGCATGAGGTGAGGGGTTATTTGGGATTTGATATGCCAGTGCTGGCAGGGAGCTGCACAGAGCAGGGCTGGTGCAACAGGGTTTGGGATCTGCAGTGGTAGGGACAGACCAAACCATCAGTGAGCTCAGCCAGCCCTGGAGTTCCTGATAAAGCTCCCACTTGGAGCATCAGCAGAGGCTCAGGGTCAGGTGAGTGTCCAAGCTGCTGCCCCAGGGGAACACCGAGAGCCCAGAGCCAAGAACCAAGAGCCAAACCACATGGAAAACCATGAAACCTCTCCCTGGGGTGCTGCTGGGAAACCCCCCTCCTTCACCCTCACTGGGGCACCCATGGGAGCTGGGATGTACCCAGAGCTGGAGGAGTGTCCATTAGGAATGTGGCACTGGCCTCTCTTGCAGTTGCAAAGACTGGGATTCTCCTTACAGCAAAAAAATTAGGGTAGTGGAAGAGGATCTCATTTGGCAGGAAGGATGTTATTAGTTTGAAAGGAGGTTCTAACGAGAGTAGGAAAAATAACCCCTGCCAGTGTAATAATTACAGATCCTCCACTTCTCTCCATTGGAACATTTTAATGACTTTTAAAGCAGAATCACTTAGTTGGGTTTTTTATTCCTTTCCAGAACATCTAAAACTCAAAAGGTCTTTTCTCCCAGTCTTTTGTTCTCTTAGAAAAAAGAAAAACCTGGAAACCACAAACTGAAATGGAGAAACAATATTCCTGGATCAGGGAGAAGTGAGATGGGAATTAAGGGATTTGAGGGCTGTGCTCAGCCCACCCACCATGGGCTGGACAACCCTTTGCAGGGACAAATTCCTCCTCCTGTCCCACCTGCCCCTCCCCTGGCCCAGCTGGAGGCCGTTCCCTCTCCTCCTGTCCCTTGTTCCCTGGGAGCAGAGCCCGATCCCCCCCAGCTCCCCCCTCCTGTCAGGGAGTTGTAAATCCTTTCAAAACCAGGGATGACAATGATCAGCCACGGGAAGGGCTCCAAAAGCTCCAGACCAAGAGCTGGGATGTTCCTACTCCCAACACTCCACACCCTTCCTTGGGAACGTTGGTTCCTGCTGCCCTTTGCCAGGAATATTCCGGGCAGGAATCCCCCCCCCACGGGCTGCTGTGAGGTGGCAGGACAGCAAATAAGAGTGACTTGCAGCAGGATTAGGGTTTGATGGCAAACAAATTGGCTCCTTCATTCCCTTCTGCGGGAGCCGCGTTTACAAGATCATGTTTATTAATAAACCCGGATCTCTCCACAATGTGATTACAAACCCCCTGCTTGTGATTCATTTGGTGCAGCATAATCTGACATTCTCAGAGCAGGAGCACCATCAAGAATTGTGCATTTCAGGAGACAAGGTTTGGGTGGGAAACTTCTTGGGACAGTCCCTTGGCAGCTGGTTGTGACCTCGGGGTCCACCAGGTCACACATTCCTGCCCTGGGCAAATGCAGATGTTGAAAACAGCTCTTTACCTTCCCAAAAAGGTTCATGGTTTTATTTAAGTGTCTGCCCAAATATCTGGGTGTTCTGGGATGTTCCTCCAGCTTCCACTGGTGGGGGCAACACAGGAAAAAATTCCAAGACAGGCAGAAAAATGGGCATTTTTACTGCCAGAGCAATTTGGGGGATGAGAGCTGGGAATGTCCCTGGAGCCACGGAGGTGGTGGGGGAGGACACAACACCCCGAGGGCCCAGCAGGTGACACAGCCTTGGTTTGGATCATGGGAATTGGAGCACATGGCATCAGCTCCAGCATCACTCGGCAGCCTTTCCCTCCTTGTGTGATGAGGTGGAGAGTCATGGAATCCTGGAATGGTTTGGGTGGGAAGGGATCCTAAAACCCATCCAGTGCCACCCCTGCCATGGGCAGGGACACCTTCCACCAGCCCAGGTTGCTCCAACCTGGCCTTGGACACTTCCAGGGATCCAGGGGCAGCCACAGCTTCTCTGGGCAACCTGGGCCAGGGCCTCCCCACCCTCCCAGCCAGGAATTCCTTCCCAATCTCCCATCTCAATCTCCCCTCTTTCAGCTTAAACCCACCTCCCTGTCCTGTCAGTGCTTGCCCTTGCAAAAATTCCCTCTCCAGCCCTGGGAAAATGCTCTCATGACTTCCCAAACCCACCAAGAACCTTTGATTCCTGGAGAACCAAAGAGCTGCCCAGCTATCAAACTGAACAGACATGGTGGGGTTTTTTCTCATTTCCTGCAGATTTCCCCCAGAACAGGCAGAAGTAGTGACACTGATTACTTGTTACATCATTAATATTTAACAGCTTGCCATAATAAAATATTTAAACTCAAATATATTGATTTTTTAGCACGTTAATACAGTTGCAGCACAAACAGGATTAGCAAGGTCTCATATGCAGAACTTTAATTAAATCCATAAACCACACTTTTTTAATAAGCTCACACACGAAACTTCATTTTAAATAAATGCTTTAAACCAGGCAGAGTGGGATGGGAGACTCTGCAGGACACAGGGAATCCTGTCTGATTCCCAGTCTGGCTGGTGAGGGTTCCTCCCACCCAGGGACCTCAGGTGACATTTTATCCTGCTCCAAGGGGGCACCTAAATGTTGCCCTCAAGAAAGAAATAACTTTATTCTTTAGCAAGAAATAATATGAGTTTAGGTTGAAATCCTGTGTTTTCTGCCTTGGGGGCCATGAAGTCCCCCTGCTGATCCCTTCCCAAAGACTGATCAAGTTAAGAGAGAGAATTTTTTCTCAGAATTGAGTGCTGACAGTGGTGCTGAACATCCCTGCAGTCCCTGCACCTCGCTGGGGTTCAGTGTCCTGCTGCCAGGGGGGGTCTGGCAGCCAAGTCACCTCTGCAGGGTGGCTGGAGGGGAACAGGACCGTGGGAAGGTTTGGGTGGGAAGGGACCTTAGAGGTCATCCAGTGCCACAGGGACACCTTCCACCAGCCCAGGGTGCTCCAACCTGGCCTTGGACACTTCCAGGGATCCAGGGGCAGCCACAGCTTCTCTGGGCACCCTGGGCCAGGGCCTCCCCACCCTCCCAGCCAGGAATTCCTTCCCAATCTCCCATCTCTCCCTGCCCTCTGGCACTGGGAAGCCATTCCCTGTGTCCTGTCCCTCCCTCCCTTGTCCCCAGTCCCTCTCCAGCTCTCCTGGAGCCCCTTCAGGCCCTGCAAGGGGCTCTCAGCTCTCCCTGGAGCTTCTCTTCTCCAGGTGAACCCCCCCAGCTCTCCCAGCCTGGCTCCAGAGCAGAGGGGCTCCAGCCCTGGGATTATCTCCATGGTCTCCTCTGGACTCTCTCCAGCAGCTCCACATCCCTGTGCTGTTGTTCCCAGGGCTGGAGCAGCTCTGCAGGGGGGTCTCACCTGAGGGGCAGAGGGGCAGGATCCCCCCTCCCTGCTGCCCACACTGTGGGATCAGCCCAGGGCACAGGGGATCTGGGTGCCAGAGCACATGGATGGGTCCTGCCCACCCCAAAACACACCCAAGTAACAATGAGGGCAGCAGGTGAGGGAAATAGAAAAATATCAGCCAGTTCCCACCTGTTTCCTACCCTATTCCTCTTCCAGAACTCCATAGGCAATGTTTGTTTGCTGTGCCAGACTCTGTCTCTCCAGAGGCTCCCTGGAGAAGTGGTTTGATTGGCACAATTTTGAAGCTGATTCCAGACTGTTGAGGGGTTTGTGCTGCTTGTTTGGCTCCTGTGGGAAGGGAAGCTGGAAACAGGATGTATCCCATGGGGCTGAGCTGGGAAATGGGTGCTGGGTGACATGTTGGCAGCCTGGCCTAGGGAAAGGTGTCCCTGCCAGGGTCCCTTCCAACCCAAACCACTCTGGGACTTTATTCACCTGCAGGGGAAACCAACCACGGGAAGCAATTAAATCGTGTTGAGAGAGAAACCTTTGTGGTCTTTGACAAACAGACACAACACGGACTCTTTGGGTTCAGGCTTGTTGAAAGCAGAATGAACACAAACCCAACAGCTCAGCCCTGGCTTGGGCTGTGCCCCCTCCAGCCACACCGTGTTTGGGGGGGTCCCCCTGCCCGTGGGTGAGGGAGGGCACTCTGCCCCTGAACCCCCCCAGTGCCAGGGCTGAGATTTCATAGTCAGAGTCACTCATTTAGGCTGCTGTTTGTTCCCAAAATGTTGGTAAGAGAAAGTAAAAATATGATTTGTGTCACTGATTATAATATTATATAATCAATACATGCATATTTATACAGCTCTGCTTGCACAGTCCTGCTGCTCCTCTGCAGAAGATGCTGCTCCCTTGCTCCCATCCCTGCTCTGTCACACCAGGGCCGTGTTTCTCCTGGCTGGAGCTGCCCCTGGGAAGGGCAGTGCTGCTGGAATCCTATCCTGGGTGTCAGCTGCTCCCACTCCTGGGTTCCTGGCACTCTGGACTTGCCAGAGGTTGAGCAGAGGGCAGTCACAGCTCCCTCTCCTCCCCCAAGGATGGCTCTGGTGGCCCAGAGCTGGTCCTGCCATCCCAGGGGAGATGCCCAAATATTTCCCTGGATGTGGCAGTTTTCCATGGCAATGCAGCAGGAACATCATCTGCTTGGAAACAATGGGTTTTACACCCAAACTTTGGTCATTTCTGAGAAGGAGGTGTCCAAAGGCCAGGAGGGACTAGAGCCATGGCTGTGGGTGCCCAGGGGCACAGGTGGTCCTGGAGTTTGGGATCTGCCTCTGGATGAGCTGGCAGGGAGCTGTGGATCCAGAACCACCCAGCCTGAGGTGTTGCTCCAGCTTCCCTCCTCCCTCCCTCCTCCTCAGCAAACAGGGCTCAGTGGGAATATTTGTTGTTGCTGCTGTTGGGTTGGTTTGGGTTTTGTTTTTTTTGCCTTTGCACTTCTGCTACTTAAAAATGCTGAAACTAATTTCGCCTCCTGCATTTATTCCTACCCAGCTCCTGAGTGCCCAGGCTGCTCTGCCAATTACCTCCAGCTCAGGGAGAGGTTTTCCAGTGTAATTTAAGGAAACAATGACAACAAAGCAGCCCAAGGCAGCTCCTGCACCAGAGCACAGGGAGGGGGGCAGGGGCAGCCCCATCTTCCCACCCTTCCTGCCTTCCAGGGGGCTGTGGGGGCTGCACAGGTGCCCACTGGGCCTGGAGACCCTCTCCAGAGCTGATCCCACCTGGATGATGGTGGGAAGGGACACAGATATTACTCTGATCCCTGCTCAAAGCAGTTTCCCCCCAGGTGTGACCTAAGGACTCACTTGTCCCCATGGCTCGAGCTCCCAAAGCACTTCCCAGGCCCTGGGGTTGTTTTGGAGCATTTTCTGTCCCAGCTGTGGCATCTGGGAGGACATGCCCAGCCAGCCCTTTGGATCCCACTAATTTGGGTTTTGACTGAGCCTTAACATCACTGGAGGAACCATCTTCAGGCAGCAGCAGGTGGGTTGGCACTGCCTGGTGCCCAGCACAGCCCCGTGTGAGGGGCACCTCTGGGTTCCTCTGCCCTTTGCTAAGCCTGGTGCAGGATCCAGCCCAGGGGAAGAGAAACAGGAAAATGGAAACAGGGAGCAAAAACCTTCTTGTCACTGTTCATCCAGCTGCTGGGGATTGGTTTTACTGCCAAAATCACCTGTTGTTTGGGAATGGAGGTGGTTCCAAGCAGGAAAGGAGAACTTCCATTCCCTGTGTCCTGTCCCTCCATCCCTTGTCCCCAGTCCCTCTCCAGCTCTCCTGGAGCCCCTTTAGGCCCTGCAAGGAGCCAAAGGTGTCTCTGGAGCCTTCCCTTCTCCAGGTGAACCCCCCCAGCTCTCCCAGCCTGGCTCCAGAGGGGCTCCAGCCCTGGGAGCAGCTCCAACAGCTCCAACAGCTCCAACAACTCCACGTCCTTCTGCTGTTGGATCCTAGAGCTCGATGCCATATTCCAAGTGGGACCTCACCAGGACACTGTGTGCAAATGGCTTGATTTGGGAATATACAAAGCTGTCTATTCACACATACACACAAAAAAAATTAAAGAAAAGAACATCAACTGTACAGAATCACATTTTTCGACTCGCTGTGGCCAAGAGCATCTTCTGGTCTAATGTGATCATTTATAATCTGAAGGCAGAAGTCTCTTGCAATTTGATTTACATGAAACAAGTCAGAAATAAATTTTACGAAGCCGGAGAGCTCTGAAATGTCAAACACAACTGAATTGCCTCAAAGGAGAAGTGGTCTGGGACTGCGACTGGTACCTGCACATCCCCGGGGCTGCTCCAGAAGGCTCCTCAAGGTGGAATTCATTGGTGGTGCTGAGCAGTGAAGGTTCTGGTGCTGCAGCTCTGCAATATTTCCTTTATTGTTACCTGCTCAGTCCAGGGAAGTGAAGCTGGTTCTGCACCCACAGGCAGTTTCACACCTGATACAGGTAGAATCAGTTTAAAGATAAGTTTTATCACATGAACTGCAGAGAGAGGCTGTTTACAAGGGATGGAGGGACAGGACACAGGGAATGGCTTCCCACTGCCAGAGGGCAGGGAGAGATGGGAGATTGGGAAGGAATTCCTGGCTGGGAGGGTGGGGAGGCCCTGGCACAGGGTGCCCAGAGAAGCTGTGGCTGCCCCTGGATCCCTGGAAGTGTCCAAGGCCAGGTTGGAGCACCCTGGGCCAGTGGAAGGTGTCCCTGCCCATGGCAGGGGTGGCACTGGATGGGCTTTAAGGTCCCTTCCAACCCAAACCACCCTGTGATTCCCAGACCCTTTTGAGATTCACTTGCCCACAACCAGGAAAAGCAGATCCCAGCCTATTTCCCACGAGCAAACTTTAAATTAAGTGCACCAGAAGGGTGCAATGACTGTTTCCCTTTTATATTCTCAGCTTTTATTTCTGCAGGTCTTTTTCAGTCTGAAATGTTGATGAAGTGCTGGACTATCTTTTGCATATGACTTTAGGCAAGTCATGTTTGCCACGGCCACGCTCGGCGGAGCGACTGCGGGAATATGCAAAATAAATGTTATGAAAGCAACATGATTAAATTTTCTGACAGTGGTTGCCATGATGTTCAGAAATGCATGAAATGAATGAGAATTGTTCATGGCTTTGTTATCTGTGCCAGGTTGCCAGGGAGGGAGGGAGGGGGAAAAAAAATCCTGAAAATTAAAATAATTTTTCAATACGTTAGATAAATATCAGCACTCTGGAAGAGGTATGTGAGCAGGAGGAGGGTTTCAATTAAAAGTAGGGGAAGCTGAATCCAAAAGGTGGCACAGGGCTGGTGTGTGCAGGCAGGGGAGGCTGCTCAGAGCCCACCCGGTGCCAGCAGCTGGTGGTGGGACAGGCTGCAAGATCCTCTCAGCTGTGGGGATGCCACAGGTGTCCCACCATTCCTGCATTATTCCATCCCTGGAAGTGTCCAAGGCCAGGTTGGAGCAACCAGGACCAGTGGAAGGTGTCCCTGCCCATGGCAGGGGGTGGCACTGGATGTTTTTTGAGGTCCCTTCCCACCCACACCAGTCTGGGATTCTGGGACTCTGTGGAGGAACCTGTTTGTCTTGTCCATGAAGAAACATTCCAAACCAGCCTGGGGTCCTCTAACCTGGACAGTTTAAACCTCAAAATCTACTTACTGCATCCCCACCAGAGTGTGGTTCTTGTGCCTCTGCTGTCCATGGAGGTCATCAGAGAATCATCATCCCAGGGTGGTTTGGGTTGGAAGGGACCTTAAATCCCATCACATTCCACCCCTGCCATGGGCAGGGACACCTTCCACTGGCCCAGGTTGCTCCAAGCCCCTTCCAACCTGGCCTTGGGCACTTCCAGGGATCCAGGGGCAGCTACAGCTTCTCTGGGCAACCTGGGCCAGGGCCTCCCCACCCTCCCAGCCAGCAATTCCTTCCCAGTATCCCATCCAAACCAGTATGAAGCCATTCCCCATGTCCTGTCCCTCCATCCCTTGTCCCCAGTCCCTCTCCAGCTCTCCTGGAGCCCCTTCAGGCCCTGCAAGGGGCTCTCAGGTCTCCCTGGACCCTTCTCTTCTCCAGGGGAACCCCCCCAGCTCTCCCAGCCTGGCTCCGGAGCAGAGGGGCTCCAGCCCTTGGAAATTCCCCTTCCTTCATGGCAGAGCTCAGGGGAGCAGGAGAAGCCCCCAATCAAATCTGTTTGCCCTTCAGGCTCCTGCTTTGCTCTAAGCACATCTAACCAAGCTGCCTGGCTCTATTATTTCTTTCCCCATGAACAGCCAGCTCAGCCTCAAATGCATTAAAATTGAAAGTGAGTTTTGAATGCAGCCCAATATTTTATCTGCAATCCTGTATCGTGTGTAATTTGCTTGGCCCCGAGCAGAGAAATAGCTCTTGTCGCCTGCATGGGAAATAAGGCAGAGATAATGCCCTGGGTTTTTCTTTATCCTGGGTGATGGATGCTGAGCTGGCTCAAAACCTGGGGTTTAACTGTCCTCAGGAGCAGAGCCAGAGGTGCCAACAGCCCCCAGATCTGCGCTGATGCCCAGCCTGGGCACGGGGGGATGTGGCCACACAACTTCAGCAACAGCCCAAAGCCCCTGGGGTGGATGGACATCACCTGGAACAGCTCTGGACAAGGTTGTGACAGGATCCTTCACCAGGACAAGGCTCTTCCCCCAGAGGGTGGTTGGCACTGCCCAGGCTCCCCAGGGCAGGGGGCACAGCCCCAAGGCTGCCAGAGCTCCAGGAGGGTTTGGACAACACTCTGAGGGACAGGGGGGGATTGTTGGGGTGTCCTGGGCAGGGCCAGGGCTTGGGCTGGATGGTCCTTGGGGGTCCCTTCCAGCTCAGGATATTCCAAGATTCTGTGAGCAGCAGGAGGGAGACGCTGCAGGAATCCCCAAACACTGAGCAGTGATGAGGGGGGAGGGCACCAGTGCCCGGGGCAGGAAGTCACTGAGCCCCAGCTCTGCCGTGTATTTGGTGGCTGCCTCATTTTTCTCCATTAAGCAGCACCCAGCACTTGGCAGAACACACTTTTCCATGTTTGAGGAGTTGCTGAAGACTTGTTTGCTGGGATATGAATAACTCACAGCAGTGTTTCCCCTGCCTCTGCAGGGACAGCTCAGGTCAAACCAGGCCCAGAGCCCCTGGTGGGCTTTGCCAGGAAAAACAGGGTTTGGAGCAGCCTGTGGTGGCTCATAAACTCCTCTTGGAATATCCCATGCTCCAGGTGCAGCCCATGGTCTGGAGAGCCACATGTCCAAGGCCAGGTTGGACAGGGCTTGGAGCAACCTGGGCCAGTGGAAGGTGTCCCTGCCCATGGCAGGGGTGGCACTGGATGGACTTTAAGGTCCTTTCCAACCCAAACCATTCTGGGATTCTGGGATTCCTCATCCTGCTCCAGACACTGCTCTAATTAGTTTTTTAATGCAATTATTGGGGAGTGAAAGAGCTGATGGGGCTGAGCTGTGGGGGCTGGGGCCATGGGGCAGCACGGAACACATGGAAGAAGAAGGTTGGTTCTTTTGGAGAGAGAGGGTTGAATTCCTTCCCAGCCAGGGCTGTGCAAAGAGCCCAGCTCCTGCTGGAAGCAGATCTGTTCTGCACGAGGGTTCTGATGGATCTGCCTGACTCCTGCTGTGCTCCAGGCACTTGTTAATGGGCAGAAGTTTATTTGTTATGACTCTGGTAGTGAGCAACATTTTTTAATGAACCCTATAAAAGATTTAGGGGAATGGAGATGGGGAAGCGGAAGCAGATTGGTCTCAGATGCAAATCTCAGGCCTCGCAGATTTCTAATATTGTTCTCCCTTTGGAAGGGAGATCATGATTAAATGTCCTGGGCAGATCATTGTGGTTGGCAATGAGCTTGAATCTTCTCCCTTTTGCTGTTTCCTCATGCACAGTTTCACTTTAAAAGTGCAGGAAAATATCATTTGTCCTTTCCTTTCTTCTGCCCTGTGCTCTGAAGTGAGGGGAACTGGGTCTGCAGAGGGATGGGCTGGGACTGCTCCCTGTGGGATTCACACCAAATAACTCAGGGACTGCACTTAACTTCTGCTTCCCCCTGGCCTGGGGGTCTCCTTCGCCCTGCCCTCCCCTGGCTGCTCCCCTGCCCATGCAGGTTGGTACCAAGCTCCTGTCCTCGTCTGGAACTTGCCAAAGGCAAGGGAATTCCTGGAAATAGGTCAAACATCGCAACCAGGTCTGGGAGATCCTTTATTCTGTGTGGGGAAGCAAAATCTTAGGGAAATTGCTGCTGCTGCCTCACAGGTACTCGAGGGTGTCTTTGCCCGGGGTTGCTGCTGTGGGGATCCCTCCCTGCTCCGTCCCCCCCTCTGGGAGGTGCTGCCCTCACATTTTAGGAGAAATGCTTAATTTTTGCTAGAGGAATTTTTAATTGAAATGGAGCCAGGTAATAAAATATGAAAATCTTCAGCCAGGTCTTCTTTGAGCATTTAAGGAAACAAAAGCTTCACTTGCAAAGTTACCCTGACATTGTCATTTTTGCATAGCAAATAAACCATGGTGTCTTTAACTTCAAAGTGGGCATTTTCATGGAATGCTACCCTTTCCATTACCGCAGACATCTTCCACTTAATTTGGCATGGGACACATCAACCTTGGCTTTTGGAGACAAGGTTGGAGCCTGCAGAGCATGAAAATGAGTTCTTCTAAACACCTTTTTTTTAGGTCCTTTGCTGCTCTACAGGGTACAGGTTTGGAACCAGCACAGGAACAGGAGATACATTTTGGCCTGAAATTATTAAAGCAGATGTAGTTCCTGCCTGTGACAGTGCGTTCCCCCCAACCTGACCTTTATTTCCCAAAACCCTGCTCTAGTGACAGCCACCAGTGGTTGTAACCATGGGTCTGGTCGTGGTGGCTGAATCCAACTCCAAGTGGGTTTGGGGGAGACACAAACAACAGAAGAGCCAAGGGCTGATTTGACCAACCTACCATGAGCACCCACCTGCCCACAGTGCTGGTCAAGGTCTGACTCCAGCCAGGTTTGGAATAAAATAGCATATGTGGAAATATGTCTATGGACTCATAGGATCATGGAATCTTTTAGGCTGGAAAAAGATCTGAGCCCATGGAGTCCAACCATCCCCAGCACTGCCAAGGCCACCACTGCCCCGTGTCCCCGAGTGCCACATCCTCAGGGCTTGGAAACACCTCCAGGGGTGGGGACTCCCCCTGCCCAGGGCAGCTGTGCTGGGCCTGGACAGCCCTTTTGGGGAAGAAATATTTGCAAATATCCAGCATAAACCTCCCCTGGTGCAACTTGAGGCCATTTTCTCTTGTCCTGTCCCTTGTTTCTGGGGAGAAGGACCCTCACCTGGCTCCACCTCCTGCCAGAGAGTTGGAGAGAGTGAGAAGGTCCCCCCTGAGCCTCCTTTTCTCCAGACTAATCTTTTAAACTTTAAATAAACACATTGTCACTTCTCTCTCAGGGGTGAAGCGCATCACTCCATCACTCCATCCATGGCACATCTTCCAGTGGAAACCATCCTGTTTTTCTCCCCAAGAAGACAGAACAGTTTGATCCACAGAGTTTTATCTGCTGTTAATATGCATATATTTTACTGAATTCATTTTGAAACATCCCCTTGTCCTGGAGTGCCTGTAACAGCCTTCTGTTCCTCTGTGGAAAATAGAATTTTCTCATTATTGCCAGATTATTGTTGAAAAGAGATGATAAAAAAGGAAGACAAAGCTTTCAGGTTGGATTAGCTCTTCACTCAAATCTGGTGTGGGTGTTTTGTCACCTCCTCTCCCATGGGGGACCTGGGGTGCTCTGCCAGCCCTCATGGCCATGCAGAGATGGGAAAAACAGGGAAAAAGGAGAAATGGAGATGGATGTGAAACAAATGGCTTTGGTCTGTGGAAAGAAAATGAAGCAGCGCTGCTGGTGTGCCAGGCCCACCCCTGCAGCTGGTGCTGGGGCCCAGGCAGAGCTCCCAGGCGGGTGCTGGGAGTGCTGGGAGTGCTGGGAGTGCTGGGAGATGGATCCCTGCTGCCCCAGGAACTGCTCCGTGCCAGGACACCAAAGGCACCGGGGGGTCCTGAGGGTCGGGCACAGCCACAGCCCTGTGCCAACCCCAAACCATCCCCTCCCAGAGCTGAGAGCCCCTGTGAGCAGGCTGAGGGGCTGCGAGGGGCAGTTCCTGGGGTGGGGCAGGGGATCAGCTGGGGGAGATCGGGGCCTTTGTTCCGTGTGGGTTTGGTTCCATCTGCTTTAGTGAAGGGAGGCTGTTCCGTGCCCACCTCATCACTCACTTCCACCCCCTGGCACCGCTGCCACCACCTTCTCCCAGAGAAGGACCACACTGTGAGCAGGAGGAATGTGCCAGTAAAAGCAGGGAAAAGAGTCCCAAAATCCCAGGATCCCTGAGGTTGGACAATCCCTCCCAGCCCATGGATCCCCCTGTGCCCATCCCCACCTTGTCCCCAGCCCAGAGCACTGAGTGCCACATCCAGGCCTTCCTTGGGCACCTCCAGGGCTGGGGACTCCAAACCTCCCTGGGCAGCCCCTGCCAAGGCCTCCCCACCCTTTCCAGGGACAAATTCCTCCTCATGTCCCACCTGCCCCTCCCCTGGCCCAGCTGGAGGCCGTTCCCTCCCCTCCTGTCCCTTGTTCCCTGGGAGAGGGGCAGCAGAGGGGAAATGAGGCAGTGCACCCACAGCTTTAGGAAAATTCAGCCTCTTTCCTCCCAGAAGGAGTTCCCAGGGGCACGTGTTGCATTTCCAGGCTGAGATGCTGCTCCATGGGCTTGGTAACAGAGCGTGGCAGCAGGTTAAGCTGGGATTAGTGGTGATTAGGCCGAGCAGGCTCTCGCTGTGCTACTTCACCCGGGCTAATGAACTAAAGTGTTTATTTCATGCTTCATTTCTACAACTAAATGTCTGTAATATATAATGTGATTATTCCAGTCTTCCTTCAGCTGCAGGCTGATGGCCATAAGAAACCTGAGAAGTGTCATTATCGGGGGGAAAGCGCTGCTCAGGTACTTCTGTGAGAGGGTTATTAAGTGTTCAACCAGAACATTTCTGTGTCGTGGAAACAAGTAAACCCAGCAAAATAATATCTAAGGAATTATTAATACTTTATTCCATCATCTCAGCAACTCACAGGAATCTTTGGGGACTATAATTAATGTATGCTCTACCCACTCTTGGAATACATAAAGTCTTGATATGCTTTCATCCTGATTTTGCCATGACACACTCTTCAAGTTTTGTTGTTTCCCTGTATAATTTATGGCCTTCTCCAGCCTAAATGGCTCCATGATTCTGTGGCCACATGACTCATGTTTCCAACTCTAAACACTGCTATGGTAGACTCCCACCTGCTGAATCACTTCTTTTCTCTTTATCAGATTTATTGTGAGACTACCCACAAATCCAAGAGCTCCCACTCTGGTGGCAGCTGCTTTTCTCCATGGTAGCTCAGTTTTAGGGCTTGGAGAGGGTGGTTGAGCACTAGAATGGCTTCCTGGAGAGGTGGCTGATGCCCCAAACCTGTCAGTGTTGAAGAGGCATTTGGACAATCACAGAACCACAAAACATCCTGAGCTGGAAGGGACCCCCAAGGATCGAGTCCAACTCCTGGCCCTGCACAGGACAATCCCAACAGTCCCACCATGTGCCCTTCACAACATGCTTTAACTTTTGCACAGCCCTCAAGTGGTCAGGCAGGGGGACCATTGTAGGATTGTAGAATCCCAGAGTGGTTTGGATGGGAAGGGACCTCAAATCCCCTCCAGTGCCACCCCCTGCCAAGGGCAGGGACACCTTCCACTAGCCCAGGTTGCTCCAAACCCTGTGCATCCTGGCCTTATCAGGTCCTTGTAGGTCCCTCCCACTGAAATACTTAATATATATAGATGTGTTTGGGATAGTCTTCTGTGTTCAGTCTGATGGATGTGAAAGTGCACATTTCATCATCCAGGTCTATGCTTATGGTACCCACATGAAATGGGCCCGTGCACAACTCACCCAGTGAGAAACTCTACCCAGTGCTGCCCATTTCAGCTTAAAGAGGAGCTGTGGGGTCGAGGAGAGGCCAGGTGGGTACAGGAAATCTTCCCAGCTACCTGAGGGGGAAAGGGTCATTATTCCCTTCTCCTGTCTCTGGAAGTGGTCCCATTTTCCCTGCAGTCTCCGGGCTGACCCCTCCCGAATCAATTCTCCCCCCAGGGCTCTGTGTAACCATCTGGAAAAACAACCAGAAAACACTTTTTTTTCTGCTTTGTTGATTTTTCCAATCCCTGCACCCTCAGTTTTCATTCAGAGGAAAATTCTCAGCCAGTTCCTTGTGACTGGGAAGGTATTTCCCTGCTGGAGTGGGGGGTGCCCAGGCTGCAATGCCCAGGGGGCACTGAGGGGCACCAGGAGGGTTTGTGCTGCTCTTCCCTAACCCTGAAACAGCAGAAGCCCTGGATCTGGGGCCTGGAGCTGGGCTGCAGGTGCCCCTTGCTTATCCAGGAGTCATCTTCTGGCATCATGGAATCACAGGATGGCTTGGGTTACAAGAAATTCTAACTAGGAAGGAATTGCTGGCTGGGAGGGTGGGGAGGCCCTGGCCCAGGGTGCCCAGAGAAGCTGTGGCTGCCCCTGGATCCCTGGAAGTGTCCAAGGCCAGGTTAGAACAACCTGGGCCAGTGGAAGGTGTCGCTGCCCATGGCAGGGGTGGCACTGGAGGTTTTTTAAGGTCCCTTCCAACCCAAATGGCTCTATGAAAAAGGTTTGCTTATTTAAATTAATTAATTCTGTTTAAGGAATTTGGCTGAGCATTAATGAAGCTGGATCAGAGATATTTGTGAGCATATTTTCCAAAGTATGCTAATATGGAGAAAAACGAGCCAGGGAAAGACTGCAGTGCCTTAAATATAAATATAATGTCAATGTTCTCACTGATGACAAGGAGAAAGGTGAGGGAAGGGAGGATTTGCAAGGGCAGGGTCAGCGATTTCTGCACCTGCCAACTGCTCGTGTTTGGGCAAACCTGAGGGACATGGAAAGGAATGATCAGTTCTGCAAAAGTTAAAAATGACCAGGATAAGGCAGAATATCATTTCCATAGCTACAAACTGGTGCTTCCTCAGGGAAGAGGGAGTTAGGGTGATGTAGGCTGGTGTTCCCAGCACACATAAAGAGCAAAAATAAGTTTTTAGGGTGAACCAATCCACAGATGAACATCTCTTTACCTGAAAAAATGAAAGCCACAATTAAATCAAATTCTTTGATTGCTGCCTTGTGCATGTGTTCAAAGGTGCTCAGTGTGTCCCTCTGCAGGGGGACATTCCCTGCTTGGTTTAAGGGACAGAGAGGATGATGCTGGAGAGGGTCCAGGGCCAGTGCTTGGTGAGGGATGTGGGGAAAGACACAAGGGACTGGGAAAGAAAGCAGGGATGAAGGGGAAGAGACACCCCAGCTCCATCACCAGCACTGCAGGCTGCATTTCACACAGAGCCACAACGAGCTCTGCTCTGTGTGACCAGGAACAGGACCCAGGGAATGGCTGAGCTGTGCCAGGGGAAGTTTAGGCTGGATATTGGGCAGAGGTTCTTCCCCCAGAGGGTGGTTGGCACTGCCCAGGCTCCCCAGGGCAGTGGGCACAGCCCCAAGGCTGCCAGAGCTCCAGGAGGGTTTGGATGATCCTCTGGGGCACAGGGGGTGACTCTTGGGGCTGGGCCTGTGCAGGGCTGAGGGTTGGACTCGATGATCCTGGTGGGTTCCTTCCAGGTGAGCACATCATGGGATTCTGTGAAGGTTCTGCAGGTGAGCAAAGCCAGTCTCCTAATGGAGAGCAGGGAATGATGAGCTCAGACACATGGAATGATGAGCTCAGACACATGGAACCATGAGCTCAGACACATGGAATGATGAGCTCAGACAATGGAATGATGAGCTCAGACACATGGAATGATGAGTTCAGACACATGGAACCATGAGCTCAAACACATGGAATGATGAGCTCAGACACACGATCTGCTCACAGTCTCTTCCTTTTTGCCTCCCTTCCATCTCACACCAACTTTGACACAACCTGTGTGTGACAGAAGCAGCATTTGTGTCACACAAGGTTTGCAGTTGGTGTCTGCTGCCACCCAGCTCCACTTGGAGCGTGGGCAGTGGTGACAGAGGAGACAGGATCTGCTGTCGTGATTCCCGTCTGCTCCGGCCAGGAATGAAGAACAGATGCCCACACTGACATCATTAGATGTACACTGAGGGCTGGGAGATGCTCCTAAGATGTTTTTCTTCATCTTCTCTGTGCTGAAAGCCCTGAGTCTGCCACAAGAAAAGCACTTTTATCCTGGGCTTTACAGGGTGTGCTCCGGGTTCACGGCCGCTCCCGCTTTGTTCCCAATGAGCCGTAGGATGAACAGGATCAGAGGAGCTCTGCAGGTGCTGCTCGAGCTTTTTTGTAGTTGAAAAACAAGGAGAGTGTTTCCCAGCAGGCCTGGTGGAAGTTTTCACCCCAGTTTCCATGATCTCCTGACACGCTGGGCTGTCTCTTTGTTGAGGCTGAGGGTGTTTTATCTCCCTCTTAGTCTGCTCTGAAGGCACAGGCACTTCTTGCTGGGGAAGACATCAGCTTCTCAGGGGCTTTTTCCAGGGAAAACTGAAGTGATTTTTTACCTAAATCTTTCAAAATCCAAACTTGCTCTTCAGAGAGGTGCTGGCAATCAGTGGTCACCAGGTTACAAAAACATCTGTCAGGGTGTTCTTTCCTCAGTGCCCTGGGTCGCATTAGATAACCTCTAGATCATTTTTCAATATCTATATTTCTGGATTCTAAATTGCACAAGATGTCTGCAAGTGAGAAAAATTTCACAGAAAATGTTTTTTTTCCCTTTCACCCATCACTAATCACCACACTCAGAGGAACGTGTTGGCAAATAGCAGATGGTGTATTATTCTAGAAATAACTGATCAACATATGTTTACTTTATCCTTAAAGACTGTGTTTGAAACAGTCAGGAATTATTTCGTGTATGTATAAAGAAATGCAGTTTTCAAAAGGCTCAGTTCCCAGAGGGCACAATTAGCAGATTCAAATATATAGGTGGGAATCAAAGTTTTCCATCTCTACCTGATTTCCACTCATTTGGGTTGGGACTGGCTTGTCAAAGCCTCTTGTACCAAACAATCACTTTGGGTTAAAAAAAATCCCTATTCTTAACATAATTTGTGTTCCATCTGCTCCTAAACATTCAGGCACTGTGTTCATTCCAGGGGAAGAAGTGACGTGTCCGTCACCTGCGTTTGTGCCTCTCTAAGAGCTCTGCATTGTGCCTTTGGTAACACATAATTCCCACTGAAAATAGGAACAGGCCTGGGAAAAAAAAAAAAAAGGAAGTTTCTTTCATTTTGGGATCAGCTGGAATCACTGGCAGGGGCTGCCCAGGGAGGTTGGGAGTCCCCAGCCCTGGAGGTGCCCAAGGAAGGCCTGGATGTGGCACTCAGTGCTCTGGGCTGGGGGCAAGGTGGGACTCCATGACCTTGAAGGTCTTTGCCAACCTTAATGACTCTATGTTTACCTGCTGGAATAATTAATTGAACCTTATATTGTTTGCATTTAGCATTTCTAAATTAATGTTGGCTAAAGCCAAATTTGCTGGAGACTAGAAAGCAAAGGTACCAAACACACTAAGTCATCAATTATAGGAAAACATTGAATTTTCATTATTTAAATGGACAACTGTGGCTTACATAGCCTGGATTTCGAAGACAGAAGGATAAGTCTGAATGAGCAACAACAATATTTTTCCATAGGAAACACTAATCGTTGCTGTGATTTGTGTGGGATCCTGCAGCATCCCTGGGGAGAAGCTCCTCTGCTGCCAGTGTGAGAAAATATCCTCTGAGGGATATTTCCAGCAAAGAGCCTGTGAAGGCCACGTCCTCAGACAGGGAGCAGCTAAAAACATTGGGAAAATTGTAACCCATCCAGGGTTACATTGGCCCCATCAACCCCTCAGGCCCCATAAGCCACAGAGGCCCCATAGGGGACAAAAAAATGCAGAGGTTTTTCCTCTGGAATTTCTTCACAGCTTCCTGGAATTCCAAGGCAATCCCATCATGCTTAATATCCACCAATGGCTCTTTTGAACCTACTTGCAATTTGGCTGCTTCAATGCTTCGTGGAGGAGTGAATTCCACAACTTAATTATGGACTCTGTGATTAACTCCTCCTTAAGCTTTATTTTCACTTTAATGCCTAATAATTTCACAGGGTAACCTATAACCTGAGTAATGAAAAATCATTCTCACTCTTGGTGAATCTTGTCTCTCTGCTCTGTCACATCCCATTCCCAGAGCAGTTCTTTCCCAGGCTGCTCTCATGACCCTCTGCATCCCCCTTTTCTTCTCCTTTGCCTCCTCTCTGGGGCACCAACCAACCCAGCACTGCCAAGTCCATCACTAAAACATGTCCCTGTGATGCAAAAATGGGATTTCCCTGTGATGCAAAAATGGTGAAAATACAAGGATTTTTTTTTTGTCTTCTGAGCCCTGGGTGCATTGGAATAGATCCAGTCTGGGTGCCAAAATCCCAGGAGATAAGGACCTAAAGAGGGAAACAGGTGTTTGGCTGTGTTCTTTATTTCAATATAAATATTGGAATCTTCCTTCTCCTCCCACAGAACATCACTGAGGTTGTTCTTTTTCAGCTGTCCTGAAGATACTCCATGTGCAAACCCAACACTCTTTCCAGATGGTTTTGGAAAACATGTTGGGCCAAAAATCCCAAACCAAAGCACCCAACCAACCTGAAAAAGCCCCTGTCCCACCCCCGTGGGTGTGGATTTCTCCTGAGCCCATGGAAGTGAGAACCCAGGCAGCTGTTTTTGAACGTTCAGTTTGACCTCCTTGGCAGGAAAATATTGTCATTTGGAGAAGTTTTACCTTGGAGTTATTTCATAAGTAGGTGAGAAAAATGATTACTGTTGTTGGCCTGCTTTCAAAGAACGAAATTTCAAAGTGATTGATGGGTATTTTATATAAATACATTTGTATACATTTATATGTATATACACAGACATCTAGCTCTAACCTGAAACAGGCAAGAGCAATAACTCAAAGGAGAAGAGAAAGAGAGAAGACAACTCTGCTGCCTTTATTGTTTTTCTAGAGGGAGAAAATCCAGCCTGGTGTCTGTAGTCCCCAGCAAAAGCACTTTTCTGAGTTCCCAAGCCGAAGGATGGAGATTTAGTGCTTGGAAAACACAAACTAATTTCCACAAAGTGTCAAACAAGGAGATGCTGCCTCCCCCAGAGGCTGCTGGAATATGAAACAAGGGATAAACAGAGGAGCAGAGTGGGCTGCAGGGACAGGGTGAGAGATCTTCCATCCCTGGAGCACACTCGGCCCGGACATTTGGGAATTTTACCTGGGAAGGTTTGACAAGTCCACAGGGAGCACGTACAGGCTGTGACCTTTCTGTGGCTCTTCTCAGATCAGTAAAGAGCTTGGCCATGGTCAAGCTCCACAAAAGTTTAGTCCCCCAGGGAGTGCTGGAGTGTTGCAAAGGAAGCAGAAAACTGCCTGTTTTTCTCCAGCACCATTTTTTGAAACATTTTACCTTCTTCATTTCCTTTTCAAGCCCTTCAAACCCACAGTGTTGGTGTTGAAATCCCTGAGCCTTCCAGCAGGCTGGTACTGCTGCACTGAGTGCATTTCCCAGAGGGGTGAAATACTGCTGGGGGTCATGGAATCATGGAGTTAGTGAGGTTGGAAAAGCCCTCTGAGCCCACTGATCCAGCTTCCCCCAGCACTGCCAAGGCCACCACTGCCCCATGTCCCCAAGTGTCACACCTGAACATCTGGGTGTTGCCCAGCTGACCTGCACAACCAAAGGCAGTTGCATCTTTAAAATAAAACCTTTTACAAATGTAATTTGTTACAAGGAAATTGAAAAGAGCCAAAGAATCTTGTGAGGTTTGGAAGAAAAATACTGATTGCAACCCCCACCCTTGTACTGGTGTGAATTCCCTCCTGTGTCAGGCTCTCTGCAGCCTTGGTGGCACATGGGGAACTGTCACTTGGGAAATAAATCCAGAGGAAAGGGGCTGTATCCCTTAGCATTTGGAGAACAGAGATTTTGGTTGCTCTTAGAGTGAATTTAATGTCCTTTGACCACTCTGAAGCAAGAGGGTCACAGCTGGATGAAAACAGAGAGAGAGGAAGAATCCCAGACTGGTTTGGGTGGGAAGGGACCTCAAAGCCCATCCAGTGCCACCCCTGCCATGGGCAGGGACACCTTCCACTGGCCCAGGGTGCTCCAACCTGGCCTTGGACACTTCCAGGGATCCAGGGGCAGCCACAGCTTCTCTGGGCAACCTGGGCCAGGGCCTCCCCACCCTCCCAGGGAACAATTCCTTCCCAATCTCCCATCTAAATGAACCCTTCTATAGTTTAAAACCACTCCCCCTCTTTCCATGGCAAGGGTAAGGGCAGGGTATGATTTATTGTGCCTTTCCTGCTGCTGCTTGGGAAGCTCCGTGGATTCCAGGTTATTTTGTCCAGGCCATGTCCTGTCACTCCAAGCTGGGCTTATGGAGAGCTCAGGGTTGTGTTGGGACATATCCCAGCAGCTGCAGCCCGGAGGTTTTACCTCTCCAGGATCTCATTCCCTCCCTTGGGCATTTTTCTTTCCAGTAACTCCGTGTTCTTACGTTGTTAATTCACCACCAAAGCTATTTTTACCCAGTGGTTGCATTATCCCTCTATTCCTCCGTGCTGATTTAGAACTAATAAAACCTTGATTATGTACCATGAACCAGGAGTGGGATTTCGTTTGCACTGAGATCTGGGTGAGAATTTGTTTCCCTACTTCCTTTATCCAAATTATTTTTTTGTCTGGCCGCAGTAAAAGACGTTCTGTGTGAACAATCATATTTAACTGTGACAGAGCAAATTAAAAAGGGATTTTCAGGGGCACACACAGCACAAATGAGGCTCCCAGGTCATGTAGATCTTCGTAGGCAGCCACGGGCTTCTCAATATTTTTATTTTAAATTATGCACCAAATGGGGGGAGGTTGTTACGGCACCGTGTTGGCTCAGGAATTACAGCTCCCCCTCAGCTGCAGGCTGGGAGAAGCCAACTCTGCTGGAATACTCCACAGCACAGGCTTTGCTGGGATTCTCCACAGCACAGGTTCTCTTGGAATAAGATGAGCAAAACAAACCAGCCGGGCAAGGAGCTGAAGGATCCTTAGACCTGAGTTAATGTTGTAATTCTGGAAGGATGAGGAAAAAAGCAACAGGTTATTAATGGAGGTTTAGGGCTGGAAGCAGGGAATGGATTCCAGGGAGGGGAAGGGAAGGCTTGGGGCAATGAGGGGGGAGGACTGGGGTTCATGGGATGGGGGTACTGGGCATGGAGGGCAGTGTGGAAAAGCAGTATGGAGCTGGGCTCACAGCAGGCATGAGGGAATATTCCATCCATTCCATTCCCTTCCATTCAGAAACCCGGGATGGTTTGGGTTGGAAGGACCTCAAAGCCCATCCAGTGCCACCCCTGCCATGGGCAGGGACACCTTCCACCAGCCCAGGGTGCTCCAACCTGGCCTTGGACACTTCCAGGGATCCAGGGGCAGCCACAGCTTCTCTGGGCACCCTGTGCCAGGGCCTCCCCACCCTCCCAACCCTCTTCCTTGTATCTGGTATAAATCAACCCTTTGTTACATCAAAGTTCTTTTTCCCTTGCTCTCATCCTGTGCCATGATCCCACAGGATTTAGTTCTTTCCCAAGGCACAAGTTCCCCAATTTTTAAGACGTTGGGAGCTTTGTAACCCTGCAGCACCACATTTCACAGGTTGCTCTAAATCCAAAGCAAAGCCTCTGTTTGTGGCATCAAGCTCGAGAGCACAAATCCTGAAGATTTAGATTCCAGAAAGAAAACACCAAGTCTCAGGAGTTCCAGGGGGTTTTTTAGATCCCACAACTTCAAGCCAATTTCATGAGCAGTGGCAGCCTTTTGACTTCATTTCGTACACTTAGTTGTGGTTGTATATCTGATTTATTTCTGAAGGGTTACACAGTGCTTTTGGTTGCCTTCCTTGAACCTGCATTTTTATATTTTTAGGGATTCTAAAGGAAATTTACAGCAGCACTAAGCCATTGCTTTTTGAAGCAGGGGAGTCAGGGAGAAGTGAGCATAAATGAAGAGTTTGTGCTGGAAATCTGCATCCTGCTCTGAAATTCGAGTCCATTTGATGTTTTGAAGTGCTACAAAAGACAACATGTTAGAAACCTGCAGCAGGACATGAAAGCAAGTAGGAAGATACACAAATCTGAAATAGAAATTGCAGGCATAAAGGACAAAAGGATTCCTTAACGAGGGCTCCCAGCTCCCTGGGTTACTGCCAATCTTCCAGATGCCAGGAGCTGCCACTGCTGCACCCCAGTGCTCCAGCTCCAAGCTGAGCTCTCTCTTTATAGGGCAGTTTGCTCCAGCTATTGACCACCTGTGGAGGTTTTGTGGGCCCCAGGTGTGTCTGGGAGCCAGTGCTTCCATCCAGCTCCTGTAAAATTGGTTTGTTTTCAAACAATGACGGTGCCTAAGCAGTGTCCTGCACCCCCCTTCCCAAAATACTGGTGTAAAAATGTCCTGTGGGGTTTAGGGTAAAACTGAAGGTACAGGGAGCTAATGTTTATCACAAGCACTTGGCTTCCCCTCAGCCCTCACGTCCCTCAGCACACATTTGCTGCTTTCCAGCTTCTGCTGTTTTCCAGCTTTCCCTGTGTTCCTGACCCTTCATCCGGGGTGGGAACCACCAACCCACCTGCACAGGTGCCAGAGGGGCTTAAGGAAATCAGCATCTCCTTGGAAAAATCTCTTCCAGCCCCCAAATGCCAGAGCTTCAGGTTGGATGGGCCTTGGCACAGCCTGGGCTCTGGGAGGTGTCCCTGCCCATGGCAGGGGTGGCACTGGGTGGGCTTTGAGGTCCCTTCCCACCCAAACCACTCTGGCATTCTGATTGTAGGTAAAGCCAAGAATCCACTGTCATATAGTCCAGATGCCTTGACTGTGTGTTTCCATTTTTATTTCTGGGTGTGGAAGCATTTCAGAGGCACAGGGATGAGCTGCATCTGCCTCTCTGCTTGTCTCAGTGTTTCCACCTCCCCTTTGCCCCTTGTCCCTGCCCAATGTCACCTCTGGCTGGGGATGCAGCACATCAGGCCCAGCTGTGGGACTTCACTCCCTGGGTAATGACAGGAGAGAGACCCACACAACACACAGAGTTGGCAGGTTTAGATAAAAACATTTGCTGCTGTCTGTGTACTAATGGATCTCTTGTTTGTTAAATAATAGGGGAACTTGATAACTGGGAAATGTGTTTTATAAATAACGGGGAAACTTGTTTTATAAATCAGGGGAAACTTTCAAGCTGAATTCCCTCTTTCAAAACAACATTGTCAGGTATCTCCCAGAGCCCCACAGACACCAGCAGACACTTTGCTGGAGATAAGGAAGCTGGTTGCCTTCACACGGCAGGGGGAGGTGACAATGTGGCACAACCTGCTCACCCCTTTCCCTCACCACTTTTCATCACCTTTTTTTTCCCATCTCCTCTTTCATCCTCACCTTCTTTACTCCCCAAACCACTGTTGGAGCAGAGAAGCCTCAGTTGTTCAGAGCAAATCTGTGTCAAATGGCCACAAACTCAAAATACACGAAGCAGCTCCAAACCAGCAAAGGGAAGAGCTGAGTATTTCTGCCTTTGGCAAAATCTCCTACATTTTCTGTGGGATTACATAGACTGGGATATTTCCTGGTGATTGACTTTCAAAGAAAAGAACTCAGGCTCAGCCAAATAAAGAGGGATGCATTAAAGTACCCCTGGGGTTATCCTGGACACCAGGCAGTTGAAGGACATTACCTGGAGGAGCCTCTCACAGCTGAAATCTGCCCCAGGTTCTCCAGCTGAAGTTGAAATGGGAGTTGAAAAGGGGGAATTTTTGCAGAAGGAGGGAGGGTGTGATGTGTGTGCTGATCACCACAGGGACAGGACACACAGGGTGGTGAATCCCTTCCTCCTCATTTCTGTAAGTGCCATCTGCAAACACTCTGCCTTTTCTGGGCACCCCCAACCCCTCCGTGCACCTCAGCACTGCAAAGGTGACAAGGGGTGCTCAGGGCACCCTGAGGGTGCTCTGGATTCACCACTGTCAGGGGCTCTGCTGCAGGAGGAGCTGCTTGCCCTGGTGAGTCTGAGCTGTTTGGTTGGTGCTGGCCAGGAGCTGAGTGTTCCTGGAGGCAAGGATAAAAATAAATGTCTATTCAGATCCAGAACTGTGCATCAGCAATCAGGTCAGGGTGGAGTTCACACTATTTTATGTGGTGAGTGATTTGATATTATCCCTTTGGAACAGCTTTTAAAAAATTAGGTTTTTTTCTAAAAATACTTCTAGAGGGTTGTTTGTTTCATTAAATCCCTCTGCCAGAATAGTCAAAGGTCTGGTACTAAACAAGCCAAACAAAAAGCAAACCACTTGTTGGTAATTGGAGTAGGAACTCTGTGTTCCTTCCTCTGCTCAGCTGAGCTCAGGGAGATGTTTCTTGAGGAGCCCTGGAGAACCTGCAGTGACAGGAGTGGAGAGGGAACAGGCTCCAGGGAAGTGTGTTCACCAGGAGAAACGTGGGAGCTCTGCTCTGTTGGAAAGGGGCTGCTGGTGTGGCTGAGTCAGTGTGGAGAACAGCTCTGGGAGTTTAATCCTGCAGGCACAGGGAGGAAACACCTGGGAAAAGGGGTCAGGAAGAGCAGAGGAGTGAAATCTCCTTCCCCTCAGGTCTCCAGCTGTGTTTGGGGAAAGGAATGGAGAAGGTTTGGGGTGTGGGATGTGGTGGGAATACCTGCATGCAGGTACTGGGGATCAGGGATGAGGGGAAGCTGAGGTGCCCACAGAGACACCCAAACCAGGGAGGGTTGTTTGAGCCTGTGTTATTGTGTTTATTTGTGTAAATCCTTTTCTGGTCTTGAGACACAGAATGTGCTGAGCTGGAAGGGACCCACAGGGATCACTGAGTCCAACCCTCAGCCCTGCACAGGCCCATTCCCAGGAGTCACCCCCTGTGCCTGAGAGTCCTGAGGTGCCAGGAAGGTACAGCAGGTAACTTACTGCTCTACTTTATTTAAATTAAAACGTAGCAATTTAGATCTATTTTGGTGAGGCAGCTGTTTGCATTTTCCTAGTTACCTTCACAGGACAGTTAAAGGAATGGGAATGATCTGTCCCTGTTTCCTTGGAAAACACATCTCATGCAACTGCACATCAAAGCTCCGCAGATTTGCAGCAGAATGACAAACAATTTGTTTGCAGAGCAGGGCTTTATGGCTGATTGTTGTAATTGAGGATGCAGCAGAAAGGCACCGAGCTTTTGCCAATTTATGCAGCTCCTGCAATTTTCTCCCGTGAGCTGATTGCCAGCACAGAGCCCTGGCACCTTCATTACCCACCCCTGAACCTTCCCTGGAAGTGGGAAAGCAATCACTGTGTGTTGGGAGCCGGGGAAGGAAGGTTTGTTTGCTGTTCAGAATATTTCAGGCAGCAGCTCAGCAGGGAGGGTGGGAAACACTTGTTTCCCCTCCTATTTCTGAACAGGCCAAATGCAGAATCCCGAATGCACCTGCAATTCCTAAATCTCCATTGTCACTGGGAAAGTCCTCAGTTCCTCTGCCATGGCTGGGCAACGCTTGGCAGCAGAAGGAAGATGGAAATGGGCCTCATGGAAGGGGTTCCAGGGAAGACTGGCCATGGCACTCAGTGCTCTGGGCTGGGGGACAAGGTGGGCATCTGGCACAGGGGGGATCCATGGGCTGGAAGGGCCTTTCCAACCCAAAGGATTTGGGATTCTGCCTTAGGCACTAAGGGAGGATGATCCAGGCTCTCCCCGGTGAACTGAAGTGTTTTGCTCCTCAAGGGTGTTAAATAATTCAGGCAGATTTGTTTCATTTTGGTGGTTTGTTTTCTTTCCTTGATTTTTCATCTTCCTGCCTCGGTTTCTGACCGAGGACCAGACAATTATTTGTGGAGGAGGTTCAGGGAAAGCCCCAAGGCAGCTCCAAGCCCCTCCTGCAGCCCTGGCTGCTGCAGGGCTCTCCCAGCTCTGCCTCTGGAAGATGTCAGGACTAACAAAAGCCCAGCCCAACCTGAGGTGGGTGCCCAGCCCTCACCTCACAGTGGTTCTTCCAAACTCTGCTTTCAATGCACCAATTTTCTGTGTTCTTCCCCCAGAGGGTGGTTGGCACTGCCCAGGCTCCCCAGGGCAGTGGGCACAGCCCCAAGGCTGCCAGAGCTCCAGGAGGGTTTGGACAATGCTCTGAGGGACAGGATGTGACCCTTGGGATGGGCCTGTGCAGGGCCAGGGGCTGGACTTGATGATCCCTGTGGATCCCTTCCAGCTCAGCATATCCCAGGATTGTGTGACCCTGGAGCCCCACAGCAGAGGGATGGAATGCCTGTCCCCCTCCCACACATGGTCCTGTGTGTGCCCCAGCCACCCTCACCTCCCCCAGGGCTGGGTGGATTCCCAGGGATGAGCTGCTGTCAGTCACTGCAGGTGGCTGTTGGGGGAGGAACAGCAGCTCCAGGAGCTGAGCTGGGGACAGGGCACAGGGATTGCTGCACAGGCTGGGAAAAAGGTGCTCCTGAACCCTGGGACTCCAAAGCCAGACACTGGCTGTGGTACTTCAGCAAAGCCATTCAGGCAGCCTTTCTACTCATGTGTCAGGAAAAGCTTTTATTTAAGATAAAAAAGTCACAGAATAGTTTGGGTTGGGAAGTACTTTAAAGCCCATCTTGTTCCACCCCCTGCCATGGGCCCAGGTGGCTCCAACCTGGCCTTGGACACTTCCAGGGATCCAGGGGCAGCCACAGCTTCTCTGGGCAACCTGTGCCAGGGCCTCCCCACCCTCCCAGGGAAGATTTTTTTCCTAATTTCCAATCTACCCTCCCTTGCTGTGTTCCTGTGGGCAAGACTTAAATCTGTACCTGGCATCCTGCCCCCTTTAACTCACAGGCAAAAATCCCCCTCTTCAAGCCACTCCTGAATGCAGCCAAGTGTCATTCTGCAGTTGGAAAGCTCCTCTCCATGTCTGTTAGAGTTTTCCAGGGTATTTATCTGCAGCATTAGAATGAGTAATTAAACCACAGAGGAGATCCTACCTGCTGGGCCCCGGAGGGAACTGTCTCAGGATTCAATCCTTGCTGGCAAAGTCTGCAGCTGCTGCTGCTTGTTGAGGCTGTGGGATGGGCCCAGAACTCCTGGAACCAAGGGGAGGTGTCACAAAGCCCCTGGAAGCAAAGGGAGGTGTCACAAACCCTGGACCCCAGAGGTCTGGCTCTCTCCACTGCTCAGAGCTGCCAAGGGGAGAGAAAAGGGAATCCCCTGAGTCCATGGGCAGCAAAGGGACCACCCAGGGGAGGGACCCTGGTGACATTTATGGGGTGACAGCAGTGCTGGAGTGGTCAGGGTGCTTTGCTCAGGCACCTCAACTTTGTGTTGCTGAGGCCGCAGCTGAGCACCCACCACCCCTCCAGGGATGCTCATCCCTGGGAATGAGCAGGGAGAGGTGTTGCCTGCCTGGAAGGCTGTGGAAGGTTTTCCAAAGGGGGAAAAAAACCCAAACAAAAACAGAGAAGAGGATTCATAGTTGGAAAGTTAAAANGGCTGTGGAAGGTTTTCCAAAGGGAAAAAACAGAGAAGAGGATTCAGAGTTGGAAAGTTAAAGCTGCTTTTTCCCTGTCCTTTGTCCCGGCTGTGGAGCAGGGACAGATAACCTGCTGCCCTGCCAGGGGATCCTTGCACGGGGGTAAAGTGCTCCTCAGCAGTTTTGTAGCAGTATCAGCCCCAAACAGACTGTTCAATGCACAGCAGGGGTGCTTTTGAATACATTTTGGACTTGAATAAATGACTAGTTGTGGTTTCTGCAGCAAAAGGCTCGAGCTCCTTAAAAATAAACTGCTGTTATGTAAGATATTTTATTAACAGCACTTCAAAGGGTTTGGCAAGTAATAAACCACGTGGCACTGTGTTGCCACGATGTAATTTATGTGCTAAAAGCTCACAGATGGCTTTAACTGTGCTCAGAGCTCTATTTTTTTGTAGCCTCTGTCCTTGGTGCCTGTTACTGGTGTGCCCAGAGCTGGATGTTCCTCCTCTGCTGCTGCTGGAACCACTGGTTCAGAAAGGTGGGGCCACTGGGGTGGGATCTGGCTCAGGGGGAGGACATGGCCTGTAGGAGACTTATTAGAGTCTTATTTAGGGGTTTATTAATCTTGAATCTTATAGAATCATATAGAATCCCAGAGTGGTGGGAAGGGACCTTAAAGCCCATCCAGTGCCAGCCCTGCCATGGGCAGGGACACCTTCCACTGGCCCAGGCTGCTCCAACCTGGCCTTGGACACTTCCAGGGATCCAGGGGCAGCCACAGCTTCTCTGGGCACCCTGTGCCAGGGCCTCCCCACCCTCCCAGCCAGGAATTCCTTCCCAATATCTTGTAAATCTTACAGATCTCCTTAAAAACTTACTGCTTTACTAAAGTATGTACAAGAAGTGATGGCTTTAGGAGATGTTTTGATGGCTGTTGGAAAGGGGCCAGGTTGGTGTCCCAGCCACTGCTGTTTTCTTGTGTGATAAAAGTTATTGCTGACACACCTGGGGACTGGACTTGGCTCCACAAGGCCTGTGGCTTGTGCAGCTGGTGGAGAGATGGAGGCTTCTTTCATAGATAAGCAAATATATCACTTTACTCTCCCACCTCTATGGTTTTTGAGCATTTTCTTGCTTGGCTGGGTTATAACTCACTGTAATTATGAGCATGCTCAATTACAAGATAATAAATACCCACTTACCTCCTTCTTGGGAAGATGCAAACATGGCTTGCAGGCAGAAAGCAGTGATTTGTGGTGGAATTACTGGAGAAAGCCCCTGCTGCTGCCCAGCCTCAGTAACAAATCCCCCTTCCCCAAAGCTTCATTTCCTAATAGCAAAAAATAACAAAAATGCTCAAAGCTTAGTAGAGACAGACATTTCCAAATCTCTCTCTAATGTTTCTGACCCCAAATTCCCTGGGCTGGGACATGTAGGGGTGTCCCTGCCCCCTCCCTGCTGTCAAGGCCCATTTTTTCTCACTGTAGCCCAGTCCAGCTGTAGCCTGGTCTCAGTAACTGGCTGAATGCTGGAGGGAACAGGGAGCTGAGTGTCTCTGGCATTTAGAAAAACGTGCCTTTTCTCTCCCTGCCTGATTTCAGTGTGGCTCAGACGCTCCTGTCTGGGAGCTGTGATAGATCCTGCCCGTGCTGTGCCAGTGCTACACGGTCTGTGCTGCTCTGAGAGCAGCTTGGAGCTGTTCATGGCTCGAGATAAAATATGAGCATGTTTAAATCCTCCCCTTTATGTTTGGTGCAGCAGTTATTAGTGAAAGCAATGTATTTTTTGGCAGTCTTCACTATTACTTTGTGACTGTTTGTGTTTAACTAATGGCCTTTCTTTTCCCCCCCAAAATTCTTGAGATGTTCTGAGGCTCCCCCAATACTCCAGGCAGCAGTTTGCTGTGACAGCACGGCCTCATTAGGTTGATGCATGTGCACATACATACTAATAAGGCTGTCACATGCAGAAGGAGCCTTGATTTTGTTCTTCCTCGGGGTTGCCACTTGAAACAAGACCAATTGCCAATGGCAGGTGGTGCATGTCAGGGGGAGCAGAGGAGGGAAAGGGGCCAGGGGTTTATTTCTCCACAGAATATGCAAAGTTGGAAGGACACAAAGGATCCAACCCCTGGCCCTGCACAGGCCCATCCCCAGGAAGCTGCTGGCTTCCAGGAGCAGGGCTTTTCCTTTGGCTCCTGGTGTGGTTCCACCCCACCCATCAATCACAGCCAGTCACTCTCTGCCCCCGTGGGATGGGGAGAGATCTGGGAGGGGAGAAGTGAGGGAGCTCGTGGGCTGAGGCAGAGAGTTTGACAGGAAAAGCAAAGCAAGGGATGCATTCCCCACTTCCCATGGTGTTCAGCCACCCAGGACAGCTGGGCTCCAGCACACATGACAATGACTTGGGAGGAAAACACCGTCTCTGAACATCCCAGCCTGCTCCTTCTTCCCCAGCCCTGTATGCTGAGGGACACAGAAGTGCTCTGGGACACCCCTGGGGCAGCTGGGGTCACTGTCCTGGCAGTGTCCCCCCAAATCCTCGTGCTGAGGGGCACAGCAGCCCCTGGGGCTGTGCCAGCCCTGCCCAGCAGGGACTGACACATCCGTGTGGGATCAGCCCTGCCTCCAGCACAGATCCCAAACAGCCCCACACCAGCTGCAGGGAAGCAAAGAATCCCACCCCAGCACTCCCCCCACAGACCCATTGGCTCTGATAACCCCCAGTGTCTCAGGCAGCCCTTCCAAACCCCTAATTAACTGCAGGTCCATAATTTCTGTGTGTGGGCAGAGGAGCTGCTCAGCTCAGCGAGCACTAAAAATAGAGCTGCAGAACCCCCCCGCCAGCTCCTGAGCTCCCTCACATTAAATGTTTAATTAACAAATTTTTACTGCATTACTTATGGCTGTTTATCCAGTCCATTGCTGTGTTTTGTGAATGATTCTGAGACGTGTGCACTTGTTTTGTCATGTTTGTCATAAACCTTAAATTAGATTTTTTTGTAGAGCGGGCGACATCAATGACTTTATTTTTTTGTAATGGGCTCTGGGAAAGGTTTTTCTTTCTTTCTTATTATAATGGAGCCATCCATTTCTTTTGAGGCATTGGCTATATAAATCTAAAAGCTCTCAAAATGCCTCATTTCAGCTTTAATAGGCAGCCTGATTTTTTTTGTTGTTGTTTAGAAAATACAAGTGATGCAGAATTGAGATTACAGTGGGTGAGTGTGAGCAGTGCCACAAACCCCTCGCTTACCATCAGGAGCTGGTGCAGGCACTGCTGGGAATCTGCCACCAGCTGGGATGGGGGCCCCAATCCCTCTCTTTTTTTCCCTTGTCCCCACACCAGGACATGGACATTGGCTCAAAGCAGCACTGGCTCACACACCCAGAAATTCCTTTGCTGCTTTTGGAAGGCAGGGCTGGGGTTGTGCTTTTGGATGTCAGTACAGTAAAAGGAGGAGCTGAGGAGAGAGAAAGCTGCCCTTTGATTCTGTTTGGGTGAGATTTAGATATATATTTGTGCCTGAGCCAGGCTGGACAGGACTTGGAGCACCCTGGGCTGGTGGAAGGTGTCCCTGCCCATGGCAGGGGGTGGGATGAGATGGGCTTTAAGGTCCCTTCCCACCCAAACCATTCTATGATTCCATGACCCTCCCAGTGCCTGTTCCATATTTTCCCCTCCTATTTGAGGCCCTCCCACAGCAAACACGGGGGTGCCCAGCAATCCTTGCCCAGCTCCCCCTGCCGTGGTGGCACCGGTGCCATCCCAGTGTAAACCCAGGGCCACGCAGGGATCCAGCACAACATCTGCTTCCTGCTAAGCTTCCTGCAGCCATCAGCTTTGGAGATGCTGCAAACCTGCTGCTTGTTTTGCTCCATGTTCCCTTGCCAGCCCTCGGGAGCTGGGAGTGGTGGAGCAGAACCCGCAGCCTGGGGACGGGGCTGGAGGGGTGTCCCCTCCTGCCCCCGGGGGGTGTGGGCAGGGAGGTGCTGAGCTGGAAAACACACCGAGCTTATTAAACACTGCACTGAAGGATAAACCTGCTTCTAATTTAAATTTCAGTCCTGGTGTAATTAAGTAATATAAGTTACTACACTTGGAAATTTCCATCTTCAAAGGCCTCCGCAGAGAAAACCATTTTTTCAGTGGTGGCAGCCTCATGAGGGAAACAGCTTTATTGTGAGGAAACTGCAGGAGCAATGGGCCACATCCTGCCCTCCTGCAGGGGGATGATGGATTTGGGGGGCTCAGGCACAATGGGGATGGGGCAGGTGAGTTCTAGGGGCAGAGACCTGAGAAAATTCAATTTGCTGGGCAAGAACACAGGGGAGGGCTGGGCAAGGTTATGGCCTGAGGGAGTCCTGTCAGTGCAGGGGCTCCTGGGTCTGATGGCACTCAGACTGTGCAGGTGTTGATGTCAAAGATGTTTTCCTGTTGTTTCACCTATTTTATTGCTGCACTCCAAATACACTTTAAACTCACGCACTGTTACCAGGTGTGGCAGGGACTGGGGTTGTGTTACAGATACATTTAAGTGATAGGGTTGATTCCTGCAATCTAAAAACCATTAATCTATCATGGCTCCAAGGGGGGAGCTGTGCCCCCTTTCTCTGTGCAGAGGATACTGATTCATTTTTCTTGGGACTTGCTCCAACCGCTTTGAATCCCTGTGGTTTAAACAGAAAATCTTCTTTATCCTCTTCCTCCTCGTGCAGCGTTTCCTGAGGGAGGTGGTGTACCAGGGTCTGCTGATAAGAAACCATCTCATGGATAACTGACCATACCCTGGTGCTGTAATCTGGGGGGCTTTCCACTTCTCCAACTGCTCCAGGGGCCAGCAAAGCCCTGGAATCAGAAACCCACGGACACAGGTTGATGTTTGAGGACAGGTTCCCCAGAGCAGCACCCTGGGGTAGTCATGACACAAAGCATGAGCTGCTGCACCAGTCACAGGATGTATTTTTATTCATTTGGTAGAAATAATTGCATGTTTTAATGAGTTGTCTGATGATTAAAGGCTGAACTTGGCACCGGGGCTCCTGCTGTGACTCCTGGCCACCCCATGGGACTCTGGCTGAGCTGCAGCCCTGGACTGGTCTATGTGAGCTGGAGAGCTGATCCCTATCAGCTTCCCTGGGCTGGGGAGGATAATTAACATCTCCAAGCTGGTTTTTTTAAAGCTCTTCAGATGAAAGACAGTGGAAGAAAGGAATCAGCTCCTTATCCCAGCGCTGTTTCCCTGGAGCATCCTGGAGTGCTCATCCCATGAGAGGGACACTGAACTCTGGAGAAACCCCCTTGTCCACCTCACATCCAGCTGGCAGGACCAGGGACGCCCCATCCTGCTGATGGTTTCCAGAGCTGCCAGGCTGCATCCTCAGGGACCAAGAGCCTGGCAGTGCTGGGGAGCAGGTGGCACACAGCCCCTTGTCACTGAGGATGCACCGTGAGGGAACCGGGGCCTGAGATGGACAAATAAACTGCTCAAAGCCCTTTTCATGAACTTGAAATTCAGGCTGGGATTACTTCACTGTTGTGCACCTCTGACAGGTGAACAGCACCTCTAATTCCAAGTCCATCCTTTGCTGGGCTCTCCATGTCAGCGTTAGTGCTGTTCTGCTTTGCTCAGCGAGGGCCTCTCGGAGCCTGTCAGCTGGAGAAGTTCATTTCCAATGATAACACTTCTTTCCTGGGAGATGGAATGGGTTTTATTCATAGGCTTGCTTCAGTAAAAGGCTTACAGATTTCTATTTAAATGCTCCCAGCCTGGCTCCTTGGGCTTATTTTGGTTTATGTACACATGTATTCTGAGATAACACGGAGGAGTTCAGCTGGTTCCATTAGAAGTGAAGGGAAGGAGCCTCGGAGGGGCACAATGTGCACTCAGGAGTGATGAACTCTGAGCACAGTCAGCCTGTTCCCTCCTCAGTCACTTGTTTATTTGCTGTGTCCAGGACAGTGGGAGTGTGCTGGGCTCTGCTCAGTGCAGAGCAAACACAGCTAAATCACAGTGGGTGAGCTGTGGGATCACGCAGGAGCGGCTGCCCCACCCTGGAGGTGTCCAGGCTGGAGCAACCTGGGCTAGTGGAAGGTGTCCCTGTCGTGGCAGGGGGTTGGAATGGGTTGGTTTTTAATGTCCCTTCCAACCCAATCCATTGTGAGATTCTATGGAAACACTGTCCAGGTGCTGAGGTGGGAGGAGATCAGTGCTGAGCTGGACCACCAGAGTGTCCTCCTCGTGTCCAGTGAAAGTTAATTCAGTCTAAACCAGGTCCAGACTCAGAGCTTGTCCCCTGACAGGAAGCTAAAGGTTTAATTAGATGAGCAAAGCTGGGACTGAAAGGGGACAGGAGTGCCCTGGGGAAATGCATCCAGGGCTGGACACCAGGGACAAAGGGATGTGTTATCCTGAGGGCAGTGCTGGCACGAGGCCAAGGGGATTTAAAAAGCCCATGGATAAATTTAGGCTGGAAAGTAGAAGAAAGTTCCTGAGATTTAGAAAAAATAACTATAGAATAGCTCCTGATAGGAAAAGAAGGATGTATTTATTTGAAGATGAGGGTTATCAGTTTATGAAAACAATCACATGATGTGATCCCATGGGAATATATTGAATGTTCTGGATGGATCCTAAGTTTTCACACAGGAGATTGACTGGGCATCTGCCATGAGTGGTCACAGGGGCCCAGGGAGACTGGAATCCATCACATATGGATCCAAGTAGGCAAAATTTTCACAAAGATAATATTTTAGTGAAGAATTTTCCTGCTGGCAGCGCAGTTAAAACACACTCAGCGCTCTCAATATTACACTTCTTCTTCCTGTGCTTGTGTTCCCATATTTGAACTTTATTCTTTGAATAATAAATAGACTTTGCAGCACATAAACAGCGCAAGGGTCATATTAAAAACAGACTGAATATTTAACTGAAGTTTAAACTTGTCATTCAATGATCTGTTAATAAATGCCATAAGCTATTGAGCTTTCAAATTAAATCCCTGAGCAAATGTTTTGAGAGAGGGGGTTGATTTGTCTGTGTGTTCTCCTTTATTTGCTGGGAAATTTAAATATCTAAGTCACAGCACTTCTGCAAAAAACCCTAAATCAAGATTTTCCATTGACAAGTTAATCTCGTAACACAGGTTGATGAAGATGGGCTGATATCCTGAATATTGAGTTATTTCCCAGTCTTCTATTTTTCTTGCTTTGAAATTTGCTTTGCCAACTGTCTAAAAAGTCATTTTCATTATGATGGGATTTTATTTTCCCATAATTTTGCAGGTTATTTACTGTGAATGAGAAAAGAATGGGTTTTAAAGAGAGGTGATGGACAAATGATGGATACCTCTCCTGCCTGCTGTTTTTCTGTTAGTTAGAGGTAATAAATTCCTGCTTTTAAGGCAAAGAAAATTAGCCAGTGAGGAACAAGCCCCAAGAACCCTTCCCTGAGACTCCCTCAGTTCAGCAGCACCTACAGGCAGGAGGAGCATCTGGGCTGTAGAAATCAGGCCAATTCTGTGTCACATTTGCACACAAAGTGTCCATAATATGGGCAAATATTTGTCCTTCACAAACAGCTGGGCCAGGGGAGGGGCAGGTGGGACATGAGGAGGAATTTGTCCCTGGAAAGGGTGGGGAGGCCTTGGCAGGGGCTGCCCAGGGAGGTTTGGAGTCCCCAGCCCTGGAGGTGCCCAAGGAAGGCCTGGATGTGGCACTCAGTGCTCTGGGCTGGGGACAAGGTGGGGATGGGCACAGGGGGATCCATGGGCTGGGAGGGCTTTTCCAACCTCAGGGATTCTGGGATTCTGGGTGGGAGCAGAGATCCACTGCAGTCTACCACGAACATTAAGTAAGTTTTCCAAGGCTGTGGAAGCCCAGCAAAGGTGGGGAGTTTCCTTTCCTGATCCACCCCTGACCCATTCCTCTGATCTGCTCACGTGTCCTGGATCAAGAACAGAATTCCCTGTGCAGCACTCTGGGGTGCACAGGCTGCACTAATCTGTCAGCTTCACTTTCAGGATCAGCAAACTACAAAAGGAGAAGAAAGAGAACTATTTAATAACATTCCTTGTCCACAGGTGGCTAAGCCTGGGCACAGTCTCTGCTCCTCAGCACCCCTGGCTTATCCCATCGGATATGGGGAAGCCTGTGAGAGAAAGGTGAGTCCACACGTGAAAGCACTGAAAGGAAGCTTAAAAAGAGAGAAGTTCTCCCTTTTACCCCTCTAAAATTCTTAAGAAATGTGCTCAGAGCACCTCATTGTGGAGCTTGCTGTGCTGTTTGGAGGCTGAGCACCACCCTGAGCTCCCTCTTATTCCATCTGTGTGTCACAGGATTAAAAAGTAGGAAAAGAAACCAAATACAGTGTAGAAAAGATCACTTCAGGCTTAAAAAGTTGTTTTCTCTCCAGCATGCTACAGCAATGGATGTTGTTTATTTCTTTTATGCTCTGACAGCAAAAAAATTCCTCAGCAGTGTTTTTTCTCCCCTGGAGTGAATATTCTGGCTCTGGACCTGCTCTGCTTTTCCACAGTCCATGAAAAGACCATCCTGAGTGTGAAAGGCTTGGAGCAGCTCTCAGCATTCCCTCAGAGCCCAGGAGTGTCCCTGTCTGCTCCCCACACTGTTTTGGTGGGACAGTCTGGATGCTGCAGCTGGACCCTGGGGAGCGTCTTAAGCAAAGCTCCAGGGACATCCCAGAGCTGTTTTTCTTATGGTACTGGACATTTACAGAATCATGGAAAGATGGAATAATTTAGGTTGGAAAAGCCCTCCAAGATCAGGTCCAATTGTTCCCCAGCACTGCCAAGGCCACCACTGCCCCATGTCCCCAAGTGCCACATCCACAAGGCTTTGAAATCCCTCCAGGGATGGGGACTCCAGCCCTGCCCTGGGCAGCTGTGCCAATGCCTGACCATCCTTTCCAGGAAGAAATTTTCCTTAATATCCCACCTAAACCTCCCCTGGCTTCTATGAAGCACCAAGTTGGCCTGAGGGGGAGCTCGGGATGAGCCTCATCCTCCTTCCACAGGGAGGAATTCAGAGGATCAGTTCATCGCCCTTCCCAAAACTGCAGATTTTAACAGATACTTCATTTCTTCTGCCTTCAGGTGACCTGGGGGGTTTTGGAGTTTGCAGAGGGGTGATTTGGAAGATGGACCTGTAGCCACCACACTGGCTGAAGACACCTGCACAGCTGTGGCACTGCCACGTGCTGCCCGCTCTTGTCCTGCTCCAACACTTCCCACCCACTGTTCCAAGCTGGAGGAAATTGCTGGTTGTCGATTGTCTCAGCAAGGAACAAATCAAACCAAGCCAGACATCAGCAAACAGCAAATTGATTTGCAGATTTGCCTCCTCTGGGACTGCTGGGCTTCACTTCACACAGGAGGGAGAAGGAGCCTTGGCTGAGTTGGTGGCTCAGGACACCAAGGTGAGTCCTCATGTGCTTCCAGGAAAGGTCAGCAGCCTTTGGGAGATGAAATTACCCAGAGGGGAAGGAGATATGAAGGAATATTCCGTGGGTTTGATGTTTCAAGTAGTGATAGGTGGAAAATGGAATCCAGAACCCAGCAAGGAAGGAGGTGGTTGCAGGGTCAGGAGCTAAATATCTTCATGTGGCACTTGGGGACATGGTCTGTGGTGGCCTGGAGATGTGGTTGGACTCGATGATCTTAGAGGGCTTTTCCAACCCTGGTGATTCCATGATTCTATAAATCTCAAGTACCATGGGAATAATGGCCATGGGATGCCATTGAGCTTGAGCCTCTCCCTCCATGTGGGAGAGCCCAAAATTCCTGCTGCATGTTTGATGTGTGCTGGACTCTGCCTTTCTGAGAGCTACAAGACAAACAATAAGCAATAAGAAACATTTTAAACAACTTATTTTACTGATAATAATATGTGGCACAAAAAATAGCCTGTGGAGTGAGCAGATACAGGCAGTTCAGGGTCATATTTACATTTTAATATACACTCTTCTCCAGGTGAGTTAATAGAGGCTCTCTGTAATGACCTAAATAAAACTTCAATTTCTCGTGCCTGGGAGCACTCTGTGTTTTCAGAATGCAGCCAGGTTTGTTGGGGGAAATCAGCCAAGCCACAAACCCTTTGCCACACGTCCCCATGTCGCTCCTGCACAAGCAGGAGGATGTTTTTACCCTGTGAAACGAAGCAAACTGGAACAGCAGTAACGATTTTATAAGAATTTCCTAAGTATCCTCTAGTTTATCTCTGCCATTAGCTAATTGGAGCCTGGATGGTTGCCATGGAGACCTGGAAAAGCAGGCAGCAGCTTCAGTGCTCACTGAGGCACCGATGGAGAGGGGAGAGACCACTGGGGGGTGGGATTTCTGCCCATGTCTGTGCCCACACTGGGGGTACAGGTGCCCTGGGGCTGGAGACTGGCTCATTCTCACCCTCTGATATCCCAGAGGACACACCTTGAGTGTCCTGCCGGGTGGGAATTGGTGAGGCAGAGCATCCCCAGCTTTACCTGGGCTCCTCCTGGTGAGGGCAGGGCACTCCATGCAGGAACAGATCCCAGTACAGCTGCCCTGCCTGGCACTGCTCCTCCTCCAGTCACTCCTGTCCCTGGGGTTTGTGCTCCTCATCGCTCCAGGTTTTCTCAGTCCTGTGACTCTCATCCCAGTGGTCCCTTCCAAAGCTGTGCTTTGCACCCTCTCCATCCCTGGAGCCACAGGGAAATGCTTCTGGTGTCTCTGGGCAGTGGAGTCCCCCCCAGCAGTGACCCCAGGAGGAGAGGCCGTGGCTGAGAGCAGGACGTGCTCAGCTGCCACAAACCCCCGTGATGTTGTTGGGGGTTTGTTCAGCGCTGGGCTGGGCTCAAACACCAACCCCTGGCTGCTGGTGCTGGGGAGGGACAGGGACAGGGGCCTGCTGAGGGGTCTCAGAGGAGAAAAGCAGAACCTGGAGCAGGGGCTGTGTCTGCTCACGGTGACTGGCAGTGCTGCGGGGACAAACACAGAGACATTAAATAGTTTGGAAATAGAATTTAAAGGCACATCAATGAATCATTTCTCAGTAAGGGGTCGTCTTCTGGTGCCTAGAATCAGAATGAGCACCTACCTCTATAAATAATGAAGCACCTGGGAAGATACAGGTGGAATTTTGGAGATCGTATTGCCTTGTGCTAAGCTGGGCTGTTACTGGCATGGGAGGTCCAGCTCTGACATCAGGAAGTCAGGAAAGACTCTGGCTCAGGCAGAAGGAAAAGGGGGTGGGAGTATGTCTATGAGGAAAGGAAGGAGGAGGTATTTAGTTGGGAGATTGGGAAGGAATTCCTGGCTGGAAGGGTGGGGAGGCCCTGGCACAGGGTGCCCAGAGAAGCTGTGGCTGCCCCTGGATCCCTGGAAGTGTCCAAGGCCAGGTTGGAGCAACCTGGTCCAGTGGAAGGTGTGGCACTGGATGGACTTTAAGGTCCCTTCCAGTCATTCCACTCCATGATTTTATGAAAGGATGGTTAGTTCAGGGCAGAGTTCAAACATAACCTGCTCCCTGCCCCAAGCACTGCAGAGGTGCAGGATCACTGACAATACAGATATTTCCACCCAGGAGACAAATCCCTAATGAGATCTGGGGACTGAGGCTGAAACAAGATGAGTTCAGATCAGAAGCAAGAAATCACTGCAGGTAATGAAGTACTACATCTTAACAAGAGCTGTAATGGATTGTCCATCACCGGGAATTAATAAAATCAAGATGGGGTGCTTGTTTCAGAGCTCCCTGAGAATTAATTGCAGGCAGTTGTCAGGTCTGTGCTCTCTGTGCTCCTCGGGGCGCTGTGATTTAGGTGTTCTCCCCACCCTATATAACAGAGGGCACGTTCCTGAGAGACCCCCAGGCAGCTGGGGGAGGTTGGGGTGGGGAGAGCTGCTGTGGCCTCCTGACAGTGCCAGGGGCTCCTCAGGCCTGAGCAAACAGGGTGGAGGTGGAGCTGACCGGGGTGCTGAGGAGCCAGAGGAGCTCCCACCGCACAGGGAGGAGCAGAGGAGAGGTAAGGGCTGGTCGGTGAGGAAGGGTGAACACAGCATCTGTGCATCTCTCCAGCAGCCCAGCCACCAGGCCTTAATTACCTGCAATTACCAAAGCAGCTTCGTGGCACAATCCCAGTGTTTCCCTGGCACGGCTGCTCCTGGTGGCAACGTGGTTTAACCCAGCAGGGTTTCAGCTGAACTGCTACTGAGGCAGCCCAGGGAAGGGTTTGATATTCACCTTGGAGAGGCACTGAGAGGATGCAGGACTTGCTGGCTCAGCTAATTTCTCCTCCCTGGTTTAATCCAGCTCTGATAAATTATAGAGGATCTCTGAAGTATCTCAGGTCCCTGTTAATTGATGTGCTCAGACAGCTCCTGCTCCACTCGAGCTAATGAGCACAGTAACCAGCTGGCTTTGCACAGAGCTGAGTCATTTGTCCAGGGAATGCCATCAATCTTCTCTGGCCTCCAAAGCTTCCCAGGGACTCCTGCCTGCTCCTGGTGGATTTGGGCCAGAACAAATATCTCCTCCTTTCTACACCTGTAGCACCAGAGCTCAGACACAGGAGCCTGGGGGGTTTTGGTGCTTTCAGAGAGTCCTGTAATGATCCTGCTGTATCTCCCAGTGACACTCACTGGTTTGTGTTTCACTGAAGTCTCCTCCTGAAAGGCTCCTTGCCTGGGGTTTCAGTGGATGAAAAGCTGGGTGTGACCCATCCATGTGCACTGGGACCCAACCCCTGTGCCCTGGGCTGATCCCCCAGTGTGGGCAGAGTGAGGGGGGAATTCTGCCCCTCTGCCCCTCAGCTCAGCCCTGGGAACAACAGCACAGGGACATGGAGCTGCTGGAGAGAGTCCAGAGGAGGCCACAGAGATGATCCCAGGGCTGGAACCCCTCTGCTCTGGAGCCAGGCTGGGAGAGCTGGGGGGGTTCACCTGGGGAAGAGAAGAATCCAGGGAGACCTGAGAGCCCCTTGCAGGGCCTGAAGGGGCTCCAGGAGAGCTGGAGAGGGACTGGGGACAAGGGATGGAGGGACAGGACACAGGGAATGGCTTCCCACTGCCAGAGGGCAGGGAAAGATGGGAGATTGGGAAGGAATTCCTGGCTGGAAGGGTGGGGAGTACCTGGCACAGGGTGCCCAGAGAAGCTGTGGCTGCCCCTGGATCCCTGGAAGTGTCCAAGGCCAGGTTGGAGCACCCTGAGCTGGTGGAAGGTGTCCCTGCCCATGGCAGGGGTGGCACTGGATGGGCTTTAAGGTCCCTCCCAACCCAACCCTGTTTTTCTATACCTGATGTCCAGGCCCTCCCTTGGTGGGTTCCCCAGGGATTGTCAGCAGAGGTTTCAGCAGAGCTGATGCTGCAGAGGGACCTGCAGCCCTGGGAGCCTCCAGGAGCTGCTCTGGACAGAGCCCCAGAGGAGAACAAAGCTGGGAGCTGCCAGTGGAGCTGTGGGTGGGGGCTGTGCTGTCAATGGGCACAGGATGGAGATGAGGGGATGGTGCCCAGGGCACACACGGAATGATTGCCACTGATGGGAGGTGAAAGGGGAGCTGAGGCCCCCGTCACCTGTCAGAAGCTGCCAGGCTCAAAGAGGCCCAGCTGGCAGCTCCCATCGCTGCCCAGACACTGAAAAGGTCGCTGCACACGAGCTGCTCTCTGCGCTGGGCAGAGGGGGAGCAGCACAGCTGCTGAGGTGGCTGCAGCACTGGGCATGGCTGGCAGGACCTGAGGGGATCCGAGCACTCCCACAGGGCAATAGTCCAGACAGGACTCAGGCCACAGCCGAGCACGTTTCTCCCTGTGCTGGGTCAGACCAGTTCTCTCAGCACACGGGATCTCTGTGGGCAGCACGTCAGCAATAACCAAGGGAATAAACCAGGGGCTAAAAGGAGAGGCTGCCTCTTGACCCCAGGGCCTTCCAGCTCAAGCTGTGGGATCTGGACACAGTGATGCTCATTTGTTATTCTCCATGATATGATCCATAATGTCGTAGTGAAGTGTCTTTACCAGGCTGGAACAGGGGAAAGCAGATGGAAGCCAGAGATGTGCTAATTAAGCTCGATAATAGAAATGTTAATTAAAAACCCCAAAGAGGAAAGGACAGTCTGTGATCTCCTGGTGCTCTCAAGTCATGCAAAAATGTCCAGCTGGAAGAAGCAAAGCCTTGTAAGAAGCAGTTGGGAAGGCCTGGCAGGGACGGGCTTTGCTCCGAGCTCGGAGCCCAAAGCCTCCCCTGGGAGGGAGGAATGTGAAAGGCAGGACCCATCCCAGGGAACTGAAGGAGCTCTGCATTAGGGACACCTTGGGAAGGAAAGCCATCCTTGTCCAGACAGAAATGTTCCTGCTGCAGGAAAATCCATGAGCAGAAGTGGCTTGGAGACAAAGGGGATCTGTTGAGGTGGCTGGTGGGTTGTCCCCCTCCATCCCCCTCCTTCCCAATATCCCATCTCTCCCTGCCCTCTGGCACTGGGAAGCCATTCCCTGTGTCCTGTCCCTCCATCCCTTGTCCGAAATCTCTCTCCATCTTTCTTGAAATGTCTCAGGCCAGGTTGGACAGGGCTTGGAGCAACCTGGGATAGTGGGAGGTGTCCCTGCCCATGGCAGAGGGTGGGATGGGATGGACTTTAAGGTCCCTTCCAACCAAACCAGTCTGGGATTCTGTGATTTTTTTTTCAACACAAATTATTATATTCAGCAGTGACATCAAATATTCAGTGCCAACAAGAACCTTTACACAAGCTGAAGCTGTTGGGCTGGATGGCAAAGAGAAGTACAGCACAAAAGATGTTTCCTATTAAACAGCTGCCCCCGTGATGTGTTCCATGTGTTAGGGATGATCTATGGCTCCTGTTCACATTAATAGGCAGCCATAAAGTATTTCTGTCAGCTGAGTTTTATTCAGAGTTAAATAAAATATAACAGTTTATGACAGGCATCAACTTTCCTGCATCCTGTTGCTCTTCTAGAGCAGCCTGAACACAGGCTGTTTTTAAAAGGCCTCTAACACATTGCATAAACAATCACACTGTTGTGATAACATGGCTTTTTAGCTTGATTACAGCACAAGATGAGCTTTCAAGCTTTATGAGGAGGCCATAAAAGTCAGCAGTGAGATGAAACACCGACACAGAAAGCAAATATCACTTTTTTGCTGAACTTTATTAAAGAATAAAGGTGTGCATGAGGATGTGCCAGGTGGGAGATACAGAGCTGTGGCACTGAGGGGTGGATGAGCTGCCTGCTGGAACTGGGGAGGATCATCTGGTGGTGGCTGGATCTACTGGACATGTTACCACCACGGATACAGGGATGAGAAACAGGAACCAGGCAGGTTCTGTTTCACCTCCAATCCTGTGCCCAGTTCTGGGCTCCTCAAAGAGAGACACGGAGGGGCTGGAGCGTGTGCAGGGAAGGGAAGGGAGCTGGGAAGGGGCTGGAGCAGCAGCAGCAGCTGAGGGAGCTGGGGGGGCTCAGCCTGGAGAAAAGGAGGCTCAGGGGGGACCTTCTGGCTCTGCAACTCCCTGACAGGAGGGGGGAGCTGGGGGGGGTTGGGCTCTGCTCCCAGGGAACAAGGGACAGGAGGAGAGGGAACGGCCTCCAGCTGGGCCAGGGGAGGGGCAGGTGGGACATGAGGAGGAATTTGTCCCTGGAAAGGGTGGGGAGGCCCTGGCAGGGGCTGCCCAGGGAGGGTTGGAGTCCCCAGCCCTGGAGGTGCCCAAGGAAGGCCTGGATGTGGCACTCAGTGCTCTGGGCTGGGGACAAGGTGGGGATGGGCACAGGGGGATCCATGGGCTGGAAGGGCTCTTCCAGCCTCAGGGATCCTGGGATTCTGGGGTTGCAGGTGTGGCATTCCAGGGAATGCTGCTGCCTGGCACACCAGAACAGCAGGAGCAGAACCCCATCATTAGTTTTCCTGCATAACAATTCAAACTCCCCCAAAAAGCATCTGGGCTCCTCCAGGTGCTGCTGCTGTGCTGTTGCCTTGGAGAAAAGCTGTTTGGAGGACAAGCCAAGCAAATCCAGAGCACATTCCTCACCCTGGCAGATAAAGGATCTCCAGGTGAACATGGGGTTTTCTTGCTGAGAACCTGTTGTTTATTGGGACAAACCCTGACTGTGGGTCCCTCTCCATCTCTGTGGTGTGGGAACAACTCCAGAGAGGCTTTTTGAGCTCAGCTTATCAAAGGGCTCCAGAAAAGAGACCAATTACAGCCTCTGAATAGAGCAGGAATAAATCACCCACTGTTCCCTCCTGCCCTTGGGTCTGCAAGGTAAACTAATATTCTTTGATTTCATGTTCTCCCAGCCTACAAAGGGCTGTTATTTCGTAAAGGGCAAGTCCAAGGAAAGCAGCAGCTCTGAAGGCAGAGGGAAAGGCTGCCCAGGGAAAGGCTTTTCCATCTGGGATTGGTACCGAGGGCATTTCCACAGTGCAACACCTGTAGCTGCACAGAGCACTGGGAACGTGGTTAAAGCACAGGTAAATACCACCCAGGGAGAGCTGCACTGCAAGGCTCTACCTCATATTTTACATTTTAGAGCTGCACCCTGCAGACTGTTTGGATGAAGCTCTGAACCCTCCTCCCTCCTTGGGGCAGCACTGCCCTGCCTTCCCACTTCTCCCAAACCATTAAATAAGTCAAAATCCCATTAAAGCATCACTGCAAAGTGTTTAAGCTCAGCACAAATCATGGTTAATATACTTCTTATTAATAGGCTTCCTACCCTTGCATTTCAAGTGGAATATTAAACTTGGGGGAGCTCAGAAACAAACTGTTTAATTGCTGGACACAAGATATATTTTGATCTTTGGCAGAGGAAAAAAACACCCAGAATGAAAGCTGTGCTTCGTTTGTGATTGGAATTAATAAGATCAAAGCAAAATTTGGCATATTTAAGCAGCATTAATTCAAAGGAGAATTGCCAGCAGCCTCTGCTCCCTCCAGTCAGAATAGTCCCTTTAAAATATTTAAGGAGCATTAAGCATTTTATATTTTAGCATTTCCCCTTGTGAGATTTCTCTTTGGTATTGTATCACTGTGATTTCATGGTCCAGAGACAGGATAATCAAACCATAATAACAAGCAGCAATGGCTAAAGAGAATGGGGTGAGTGGTTGAATGATGAGGTTAAAAAACCAAAAGCTGTTAAAGTGGATAAAATAATTTTGTGAAATATCAGAGGAATCTTGGCCCTGGGAGAGGGAATGGAGCTGGGTGGAAATACACCCATTTATTGTCCTCACAGGGGGAAATGAGGAGCAAACCAGGAGGAGAGGCTTTATCGTCCCATGGATAAATAAGACAAAAAAAGTTGCAGCAATAATGGTAAGTCAATAGCACTTCAGAGCAGAGCAGTCAAATGATTTATTTACCTGGCAGCCAGTTGATCAATGGGAGGTAATGATATTTTGAGTGTTTGGGTAAGCAGGGAGAAGAAAATTGTAAAGAATTGTCTTATTTTTTTCTGAGAAAATGCCCTGAACTGAGCACTTATAGGTCACTTCAGCTTAAATGACAGAGTCTGGAGGAATTGCAAAGGCAGGTTGGAGAGATGCTGCCCACGTTCTCAGCCAGGTTTGGAATCTCAAAGGCACAAACTGAGGAGCTCAGAGGGTTTCTTAGGAAAGCTGCAGGAATTCAGGGAGCTGAATTAGGATAAACCCCCAGCTTGCTTCAATCCACAGTGCCAAAACTCTGCAGAACTGGGTCTCGAGGCAACAAATGCAAATCCACCCAGAAAGGGACTGAGGGTAAGGCTTCAATGAATAAATGAAGGAACTGACCATCAAATCCAGCAGGAAATGTGGAGAGAAATTCTGGGAGCCCCAGGACAGGCTGGGCTTCTAAAGGACTTTAAACACTAAGTGTTCAGGGTTCATAAGGGCAGAAAGGAATAAAGGAAGGAGTGGAGATGATGGACAGAACTGAAAGGTCACCTGCACACTGCCCAAAGCCAAGTTCATGGAATGTCTCTGTTCTCTGTATGGATGGTTTGTGTTAAACACGGGGACTAAGGGAATGGAACAGTTGCCACTGCACCAGATGGGATATTACTGCTTAAATAGGACAGGATGGATAATAATGGGAGCCATAATCTGACCAAGGAGATGAATAATTGCCTGGAGGGGAGAGGAAAAAATACTGTTAGTGGGAGTCACAGGATGGAGGGACTTACCTGTGGATTTCCTGAAGGACAAGAGTGGGGACCAATTTTATTTAATATTTTCATAGCAAAGCTGGTACAACAATCAGAAATAAGTTGGTAACAACAAGATGGAAACACCCTTTTTATAGAGGAAGAGCTGGATGATCTTCAGCACTGGGATTGCAGCAATGGAGTAAAATATGAGGATCTTCAGGAGCAATAATAAGAGGTACTAAGAAATGTAGCTTTGAGCCAGAGACACTTTAACTAGACAGTTTCTTGTCCCCTGAGTTTTTCCTCCTGCTTTGCACTGGGAAAATGCCAGCTCTCCTAAAAGACACAAGTTTTCCTTATGCAGCATATTTATCTTTATTCTGTCACCTCAGGGAGGTGACAAGCAGCTTTCCAAGCTGGACAATATTTAATTCCTCTTATTCCCTTAGGCCTCTGTGTTTGTTACTCTCACTGGAAATCAGGAGTTTCTCTCTTAACCTCCCGTGGTCCTTTGTCAGTCCTGGCCTGTCCCCTCCTCTCATCCCTCCTGAGAACCCGGGACATCCCACCCCTGTGCCCCCCCAGCTCTCACTCCTGGAGCAAAGCTGAGAGGAAGCAACTTCTTTTACCCTCTTTGTTCTTTTTCTGGTCAGACACAAATACTTAACTCTGATGTGTTCAAATGCAGGAATTAGGTGGGCACAGAACAGCAGGGGTGCAGCTGGACTGGCTCATAAAGCACTTCTGGTGCTTGTTCAAGCAGATGTGTCCCAGTGCCTCAACTCACAGAGGTTTCACAGGATATTCTGGAAGGGACCACAAGGATCATCGAGTCCAGCTCTGAAGAGAATGAGTTGCAGGGTAGTTTCAGTGTTCCACTGCTCCTAAGCTGGGTAATCTTTCCCTTATGTGGATTAACAGGGCAATCTCTCCACAGTAATGCTGACTTGGTCACTCTGCACCCATGGGTTTCCAAGCCTGTCTGAGGAGTGATATCAGTACTGGTACCTCTGCCTTGTTTTGCAGGGGAGGAGGCAGCACAGAGGTGTCAGTGAAGTGTCTGTTCTGCAGGGACAGTGACAGGGCTGGGAACAGCCAGGAATGCCCTTATCTGCTGTGAGCTGAACCATGCCCTGCCCTGCCCTCTGCCAGCACAGAGCCAGTGGCACAGCCCTGGGTCCCCAGCTGTGTTTGCAGCTCTCACAGTGGGAAGGTGCTGCCAGCACTGCTGGATTCAGCTGGAACACAGCCAGGGAGGAACTGTGGAAAAGGAAAAAGAAAATGCTCTGACAATGCAGGGAGAAGTAAAGTCCCTGTCCTGGCAGGGGCCTTGGAGAACTGCAAGTCTCCAGCAAGGTGAGGGGGTGTAGGAGACCAGGGGAAGGGTTGGGTGGCTCAAAACAGCCAGGTGGGAATGCTGTAAAATGTGGAATATGTCAAATATTCTTAAGAAAGCTGTTTCTTTGCTGTCTTATCTTTGTTTACTTTCAAGCCTGATCACCAAGAAGGGAGATTTAATCCATTATTTAATCCATAAGCTCTAAGGGATGTCCAGGTGTTGGAAAAACAAACTGTTGGTGGAATTACCTTTTTAAGGTTTAGGGCTGGACGTGCTTCAGTGACCTCAGACCTGGGGGAAGTCAACAAAGCTTGGGAAGAAGGAGGGACCATGGACAGTGACACAAGGATTTATGGGCCACAGGGACACCTGGCAGAGCTCCTAAAACAAGGAAGAAACTCATAAATCCAACTCAGCAACTGTGCTGAAACCAGCTCTGACTGGGTAACAGGTGATTCTGGCAGGGACAGACCCCAACCAACAACCCAAGAAACCCCCGGACCCAGAAGAAGGGAGAGACTGAGCACAGCACTAATTAGCACTAATTAGAGAAGTGAGGGTCATCAACCAGCAGAAGACAGAACTGACTGACAAGAGACCTGTGTCCCTTGGAGCCAATGAACACTAACTCCTCCATTTGCTAAAATGTATAAATAGTAAAAAGTTCTGATAGCTGGGAGTTTGATTTGTGGAGTCCCACGGAGCACCAGGGTTATGCAACTCTGAAATAAGTAATTAGTGTGTCATTATTGGCCTGTTCCACGCAGGGGAACGAATCTGATGTGGTGGACAAGACCACGCTGGCTCCTGGGGGAAACTCTCTACCTTCTGTCTCCCTTTTCTTTCTCTCTTCCTTCTCCCACCTTTTCTTCCTCTTGAAATACAAGCCAGACTAAAAAATTCCTCGCTGTGTCTGGAAGGTGTCCCTGCCCATGGCAGGGGTGGCACTGGATGAGCTTTAAGTCCCTTCCAACCCAAACCATTCCATGATTCCCTGATGAGAGAAGCTCCTCTTTTGTCTTGCTGGCTCTTCATGTGTGGGATCCACCAGACACCCACGAGGTTGTGTTTGGTGCTTCCAGCTCCTTCCACCCAGGAAATCCTGGTTTTCAAGCCACGAGCTGCATCGCTGTGACCTGGGGAACAGTCAGCTCCTGTTTCTCTAGGAACTGGGACTGCCCTCAGTGTGTGACCCCCAGAATTCCTATTTCCAAGTCAAATCTGGGTCACGCTTCTCTCTGGCCCTGGGTGCTGGGGCAGCACAGTTGTCCCTGCTCCCTGTGCACACAGAGCAGCCCAACACCCTCCTCCTCCCCTTGGCAGCATCAAAGCCGCTGGAAAACGTGGGGATTCTCAGCCCCAGCAGGGAAGCTCTGCTGAAAGGAATGTGATCCGCAGGCAGGGAGGTGCCAGGAGCAAGCCCTGCTCAGGGAACAATAACCCAGGCAAGGCAGAGCCCCCGGGGAGCTGCAGTGCTAACGCTGCCTGGCACACGGATTCCATGGGCACTGCAAAGCAGGTCTGGGCTCTGCTGATAGGACAGTATCAATCAATCTAATTAGATCTTTTTGCATAATCACAGAACGTTTGCATAAAAAGTATGGCCAGCCCAGGAGACAGCTGAGAAAAACAAGGGTTGAGGGAAAACCAGAAACTTTTGAATTATGGCTGGTTTTGTTTTTCTAAAGCTGCATTAAGTGAAGGTGGAAGAAGACTTGCATGAGTGCCTGGAGCCTAAATCTGAAAGAACAGAGGGCACAAAGTACCTTTTAAGAATGAAAATGGAAGAGAAATGGTAAAACTTAAAAAGCTTCTCAGTGCTCCCACGGAAGGACACGGCTGGAAATATTCTGGGAGCAACTTGAATACTGAAAAATGTGGATTTAATTAAGATTTGTAGCACAAGGTTTCAGATTCATTAAAGGAAATCAGGGAGAAGGATTCTTGGGTGGCAGCAGGATGGGGTTTGATTCCCCTGCTGTATCTCATGGGTGTTGAACTGCCTTGGCCTGGGCAGGGGATGCCCAGAGGCACCACACGGGCATTTTTCCCTTCATGGGAAAACATGTTTTCCATGAGCAAGGAAAGAAATCCATTTGCTTTGCTCCCCCTCCTTCTGGTGGTCACTCCTCCTGTTCCCTGCAGCCCTAGACCATTCCATGGGCCTGAATTTCAGGGAGCATGTTGGAAAACCAAGCACCAGAAGGCTCAGCTTGGATCCATCTGGTGCTGTGTGTGATGGGGATCCCGGAGCTTTGCTGGGCCAGACAAGGGGAGCTGGGGTTATGAGAGGCTGAGAGGCCCTTCAGCAGCTGATTCCCTGGAAAATAAGGCTGTTCTCAGCCCTGGCCACGGCCTTGTGCCATGTATTCCCACCCATCACCTCTCCCCAGGCTCCCAAGGATGAGGCCAGAGCTTCCATCCACGGTGAGGATGGTGGGCTGGGAGAGCTGGGGGGCTTCACCTGGAGGAGAGAAGGTTCCAGGGGAACCTGAGAGCCCCTTCCAGGGCCTAAAGGGGCTCCAGGAGAGCTGGAGAGGGACTGGGGACAAGGGCTGGAGGGACAGGACACAGGGAATGGCTTCCCACTGCCAGAGGGCAGGGAGAGATGGGATATTGGGAAGGAATTGCTGGCTGGGAGGGGGGGGAGGCCCTGGCCCAGGTTGCCCAGAGAAGCTGGGGCTGCCCCTGGATCCCTGGAAGTGTCCAAGGCCAGGTTGGAGCGCCCTGGGCTGGTGGGAGGTGTCCCTGCCCATGGCAGGGGTGGCACTGGATGGGCTTTGCGGTCCCTTCCATCCCAAACCATTCCAGGGTTCTGGGATTCTCTGATGAGGGGGGTGTCACTGCCTTCCCACCACCTGCTCCAATCAGACCCATTTCATTAATGGTGACTTCTTGGGGCTTCACCCCTGTTACATCTCTGGGAGAGCAGCACTGTCCTGGGCATCTTCAGGGAAAAGGCTTTTCCTGTCATTACATCCATGCCTAAGGGACAGCAAGAGGTTTAATTATCAACCATGTGTCAAAGTTGGCTTGTGCTACTGAATGTTTTGCAGCTCAGCTTTCCAGCATGAAACCAAGCCTCTGAAATAGTGGTTTTTATTAAGAGAAAATTTTAATTTGTCTTCCTTAATAGTATGTGCATGTGGTGACTGACCCAGATTTTGATTAATGAAGGAAATAATATATTTTTCTCCTGGCTGGGAGGTACTGAGTTATTTTTATTTTCCTCTTTAATCTTGGAAATGGGTTTAGCCTTTAAATGGATGCAGAGACTCAAACCCACTGAGCTGATCATGCAATGGGATCACAGCTTAAGGAATTTCAGCATTTGCATTTGTAGATTTTTTTTTGTCTGCAGAGACTCTGTGACAGAAGGGTCAGAGGGAGTGGCCAGGCTGTGTGGGCTTCAAAATATATCTGAGCATTTCCCTCTTTCATAAATGACACAGCACTCCTGCCATGGTGGTCACTAACAGAGAGATCCCCCAGGTTCTGAGATGTATTTCCAAGTGTGTGATGGTCCCTCTCAGCTTCCCACCTCTGGATTCCCTGAGGAGGCACCCAGCCAGCTCCTGGTGTCCCAGCCAGCTCCTGGTGTCCCAGCCAGCTGCCCTGAGCCCCAGGCACAGCCCCACGGTGCTGTGCAGTGAGGGAGGTGTGTTTGGGGGTGCAGGACACACACAGACCCCACTGTTCAGCACTTGCACCCTGTTTAGTCACTGCCTCAACCTTGCAGGTCCCAACTGTCCTGCCCAGCCCCACCTGGGGCCTCAGCACCCGTCAGTCCCAGGGGCCCTGCCCTTCAGCTGAGTTCTAGTTAAGCTCCAGCCTCAGCCCAGGCCCTGCCCTGGCTGCAGCTGTTCCTGTCCCCAGCCCTGGCTGGGACACTGCTGGTTGCACAGGTTGGTGAGGGTCCTTTGTGCCATGGTCACCCCAAGCCTGTGACTTGTCCCCCTCCTGTGGAGCACTTCAATCACCTTTGGGTGTCCCTTCCAGTTTGGGGTGTCCTGTGACCTTCCCACGGTGCACATTGAAGCATTTTGGTGTTTATTGCTGCTGAAGACTGGCGAGAATCACTTGTGTCCTGACACTTCCCATGTGCTCCACAGCCACTGCTGACCTCGAGTCCTGCTGGACAATGGCTCTTCCACAGATCCAACTGCACTCTACAACCCTAATATATCCAGCTAATAGCAACACTTCCATTTCACTGTGTTAACAATGCTTGGCTTTAAGTATCACTTTCTTTAATGACAAGGCTTTTGTCACTCGGGTCCTGGGTGCAGCTGCACGTGTGAGAAGGTGCCAGAGGATGGATTTCCCCGGGAGACCCTTGGAGTGTTCCTTCTCATTAGAAAGGAGATGTTCCAGGGAACCAGGGTTTTATTTTACACAGCCAGGCTGGGAGTGAGCTGCAGCAGATGGCACAGGAACGTGCTGCTGGTGTTGGAGCTTTAAAAACAGACTTACAGAGCATCCAATGTGCAGAGCACAAAGTGTTTAGAATTAAATCTCTAAATTGAGCTTGATGTGTTGTCTCTGAACCTTTTCCTGGACTCCAGCACTTTTTGGTTTGTGGCATTTGAAAGCAAGGATTGGAATAATTTGCCATGGAAGAAAGAAGAGGCACAAGGTTTTCACAGAATCATTTTGGTTGAAAAAGGACTCCAAGGTCCTTGAGCCTGACCTTGGGCTGATCACCACCTTTTTGGGTGGGCTGGAGAAACATCCTTAAGACTAAAAGTCCTGGCTGATGTTGTGTGGGAATGTTGAATGAGGACATAAATCCATGTTTCTTGTACCCTGTGGGTGAGGTGTCTCCCTGGCTGTCGTGTTTCTGGTTCTGTGGGGAGGAGGAATGGGACTGGGAACCTTTCCTTGTCCTCCCCACCTTCCTCTTTCCCCCAGAATGCTGTCCCAGGTGTGTGAGGCTGGCACACAATGGGCAGGGGATGGAATGAAGGTCCTGGCCCCACAGGCATCCAGGCTGTGCCCTCACAGCACTATCAGCACAAGCTGCCCTGGCCACTCCCTGTGGAGTGTGGGGCAGGGACACCTACAGCAGTCCTGCTCCAGGATGTTTTACCTGGCAGCTGTTGCAGTTACAAAGGTGGTCAAGCAAAGCAGACACACATTTTAGAAGCTGTTTACTGCATTTTATTTTCAGCACACAATATATAGGGTTTGGGAGGCAGCAAGGACCCCCATGCCCCAGGAGCCCAATCCCCAGCAGCAGGTCTCCATCCCTGAGTGATGATACATCACTTCTCCTCATATTAACCAGTCTTTGACATATTCCTTAGGAAAATGCTCTTGGCTTTTTAGTGACAAATAGGGGAAGGCAATGTGCACTTTAGAGGAGCAGTGGCACCTCAAATAATTATACCTGAGCAACTTTACCACCGTGGTGCTGAGGGGCTCAGCTCCCCCACTGTGGTGATGCACGAGGCCATAAATCTGCAGTTTTCCATCAATCTCCGGTTTTCCCCACTCAGAGACCCCACCTGCCTTTTGCTGCTGCTGTTTGAGGTGTTTCAGGTGCATTAATTTTTCATCTGTTCTGAATTTTACCTCAAGACCTTTTCCATCAGAGGATGGGCCTGGCAGGAGGTGAAATATTTCAAATCAGAGCCTGAGTGATGCAGAGAATTCCCTGCCTTTTCCAAAGGTAACACCATTTCTACACAGAGTCACTGGAGTTGCTGCCTATTGGAGCTCAGCTATTTGCTTTCCTCTTTTTTTTAATTAAATAGCTAAGCTGAGAGGATTACATGACTTAAAAATCCCCCAAACTATTGAGCTGGAGTATTAAGTCGTATTATTGAGAAAATCAGCCATCACTTGGAGCTGTGAAGTGTGGTGTGAAGGGGAAAGGGCAATGGGCTGTGTAAGTGTATTTGCATGTCTTTGAGAAGAAGAAACTCTTTCTGTGGAATTCTACAGAAGGAATTCTTGGCTGGGAGGGTGGTGGGGCCCTGGCACAGGGTGCCCAGAGAAGATGTAGCTGCCCCACCCCTGAAAATAACTAAAGTTTTCAGTCTAAAATCCTGTGTTCCCTTTCTTTGGAGATGGGGACAGTTTCAGAAAGGAATTTCTCTGCCTTGTGAAGAAGGAAGCAGCTCCCCTGAGATGGGCTGGCAGCCTGACCCCAATGCTGGAGTCCAACTCCTTCCTCCCAAAGCTGAACCCAGACACTGGGGCAAAGTGGGGGCTGAAAGGTCAGAGGCTGCATTTCCCCCTAAAATAGTTGTATCTTTGTCTCCAATACTGTCCAGCTGATATCTGGCTCCCTCCTGGAGCAGGAGGGAGATTCCAAAGCAGTGAGACACTTGTCTGCTTCTGGTGCCACAGGTTTGTGGGGATGAGCCTGTGCTTCATTGCCTTAGAGACAAAGGTGGCAAATAAGAAAAAAAGAGAGCACAGAAATCTTGGAGTTGGGCACATAAACCCCAAGGGGAGTCTGAAGGCAGATGTCACCTGAGGGCTGAAGGCAGTGACACCATGGGGTGGGGGATGTCTGCAGCACCTCCTGCTCAGTTTGGTGGAGATCCAACCGATGTCGTGTTAAGTTTTGAGATTTCACACTGTAAAAGGACAAACAACTGTGATGCCAAAACAAATCCTCTCCAGCTGTCTTTGTCCTGGTACTACCTGCTAATAACCAGGGGAGCTGTGATAGAGCACTGCAGCCTGGTGCTGTTTTCCTCTACCAATTAAACTAAAACTTTTGTCATCTCAGCTCTCTGCAGAGGTTTTTGGTCCCCCATTCTCTTTGCCTACCCTGTGTCACTGCACACAGCTCAGCACTGCTTTTTTTTATTTTTGATTAAACTTCCCATTTGACATTAAATTTGACTTGTTTTTACAAGAGTAGGTGATGCCTGAGGGTGACACCTCAGCTCCTGATTCTTTTGCAAGAGGAGAAAGCCCCTGATGTTTGCTTTCATTGGGCTGGGCCAACAGGTAATCTGATTTATCCCAATTCATCCTCAAATCCTCAGCCCTCACAGAGCCCCCCTGCTCTTGGAGACCCCTTTAACCCCTGTTTGCTTTTGTTTGTAGGCTGGAGAGCAGCTGGGATGAGAGACTGGGGCAGTGCAACAGAAAGCTGTGTGGGAATGTTGAGAAGGGAGCAGATCCGCCTCCTCTGCCAAGGGAACATGATGAGAGGAAGGGGCTGCTACACTAAAGGGAAAGCTTTGGGTAAAATCACACATGGAAAAGTGTTATTTCCTGCCTGGAAGTGGAAGTCTGGGTCAGTGCTCAGGGCTGGCTGCTGCAGAGGGATTTAGGGCAGCAGCCTGCTTAATTAACCCCAATCAAATGATTTCTGAACATGGATTTTTCAATTCCATATTGTTCCCTTGAAGACAGCAATAATCTGGAACTTTTTTTTATTCTATATAATGTAGGTTGGCCTCTCCCCTCATTAAATCCAAGATCATACCACAGCATTTAAAATTTTATCCAGAAATGATTTCCTCTCCCTGCTAAAGCCTTTGCTGCCTGACCACTGTGTAGAGCTGAAATTCAATTACCTCTCCTGGCAGCTGGGAAACGAGGGCTGGAGGGATCCAGGGGAAGTGTTTTGCTCCAATTTATTGTGGAAATAAGTCAATCTCCATATGAAGAGACTTAGTTGGTGTGTGCTGCTTTCAGCCCAGATATCAGTAAATCACAGGTCAAGAAATGGAAAGCCTGGAGGTATTTTTGGCCAATTCTCACCTTCTCAGAGGTTTCCCTTTCTGCTTTTCAGTTCCACCCTTATGTAGGTTCAGATTTTCCTTCCTGGCCCGAAATGAATCTCAGGGTTCAGAGCAGACTGGTCAGTTCTCCTGCCTCTGGCCCCTGGATTTGCCCTGGGAGGTTGGACTGGGAATGGAGGCTGCACTGGGAGTGATGGAGTGAGTCCCAGTCGGTGTGGGAGGAAATGCTGCTCTTTGGACGAGAGGTTGGGAAGAAATTCTTCACGTTGTAAGAATAAAGTCCTTATGAACCCACTTAGTACTGCAGCAGCTTTTGCAGCATGTGTGCATGCAGGGATATGTATTTTCCTAAATATAACTTACATTATTCTCTGACTCGTTTAGTTTATTCAGCAGCATCAGAAAGGTAATGCAGACAGTTTTCCCATTCTCCATTCTCTCTCTGGAGGCCCATCCCGTGGTTGCTGTGTCTTTGCCCTTTGGCACACACAGGGTTTCATTAAAACATGAACATTATAACCAAAGTAATTCTGCTCAATATCCTGAGCCTCTGCTGTCACTTCCTCTCCCGTGGCCTTAACACTCAGCCCAAAATTAAGGACCTCAGAGTTCAGCACACACAGCACAGCTATTTCCTTAAGCCAGGAAGAAATCCTGTGGTTAATCCCTGCACAGCAGCTGGTGATGCACTTTGGGAATCATAGAACTATGGAATGGTTTGGGTGGGAAGGGAAGAGCCACCATCTGCCATGGGCCGAGGGACATGGGACACCTTCCACCAGCCCAGGCTGCTCCAACCTGGCCTTGGACACTTCCAGGGATCCAGGGGCAGCCACAGCTTCTCTGGGCAACCTGGGCCAGGGCCTCCCCACCCTCCCAGCCAGGAATTCCTTCTCAATATCCCATCTAACCCTGCCCTCCTTCAGCTTCAGGCCATTCCCCCTTGTCCCATCACTACCTGGGCAACTCGTCTGGAGAGTGAATTTCTCGAGTCCTGCTCATGAATCCAGCATAATTTTTTTTATTTTTTTCACCTGAAATCCTTCCATTTTCTTTGCAAACTGTGAATTATGGAGGCTCCTGTCTCATCATGGCCTGGTAACTCTGGCAGGCAGGGATCACAGAATACCCTGAGCTGGAAGGACCCCCCAGCACCATCCAGTCCAATCTCTGGCCCTGCCCACGACACCCCAACAATCCCCCCCTGTCCCTGAGAGTATTGTCCAAACCCTCCTGGAGCTCTGGATATGGTGTCCTGCCTCATATCCCCTTTCTGGAGGGTCTCAGATGTGCCAGCACTTCCCTGCCTGTTGGCATCCCCAGAAAACCTCTTGGATGTGCTGTGCATGTTTTCCAGGTGCTCTGAGGGACAGCAGCTGTGGGAAAGGCTCCCTGGGATTTGGGAGCCTGTGCTGGGTGCTCGTGACCTCAGAACTGTGCTCTGCTCATTAACACAGAGCAGGGGAGTTAGAACTGCAAAGGGGACTCTGCTGGGGCAAACAGACAAACAGCAATGTATGGAATGGGTGTTATTTGATTTGAATGCACAGAGCTGAACCTTTGCTCTGAATAGGAAAGGGAATGAATCATTCCTGATGGATTCATCAGAGCCATTTATGTTCTAAATACTCATTCTCCACCGTGACTGCCTCAGGTTGTATGAGGAATGTAAAGGTTTTAAATGCCACTTTGTGTTTTTTTTGTTAAAAAGCAATTGGTTTTGTTATTTCAAATAGAGCCTTTGCTGTACTTACTATTCTTGTGCAAGAACCTGGGAAATTGTAAATTCTGGGACTGATTATAGAGGTTGCTCTGCCTTGATAATAAAAGTTGATTATGTGTCATGGCAGCAGCAGGGAATGGTGCTGGAACAGGGGGCTCTGGAGTGGTGCAGAGCACGAGGCAGGGCTTTGCTGTGCAGTGCTGAACAAACACGACAGGAGCAGCTCCGGCAGCTGCATCCCCGATTTCTGTCTGTCCTCTTGAATCAATGATTTTATTGACTGAGCCCGGCGAATTTACGTTCTTATTTTGCCTGTTTTCAGAGCAATAAACCTCCAGACAGTGATTTATGTCGGCCCTGCTGCACCGTTCTGAGGCGTTTTCCTCCTCTCCCTGCTGCCCCCTCCCCCAGGACATGGACACTCTGGAGCACACGCAGCTCCTTGCACAGTGTTTCCTAAATCATCATGGAATGGTTTGGGTTGGAAGGGACCTCAAAGCCCATCCCATTCCAACCCCTGACACCTTCCACCAGCCCAGGCTGCTCCAACCTGGCCTTGGACACTTCCAGGGATCCAGGGGCAGCCACAGCTTCTCTGCCCAACCTGTGCCAGGGCCTCCCACCCTCCCAGCCAGCAATTCCTTCCCAATTCCAACCTAAAGAGTGGGAAACACTTCCCCTTAAGGTCCTGGGAGGAAGGTAAGGCCCAGCAGGCGCTGAGCTGAACATCTGAACTCTGCAGTGGGTGGGGTAAGAAGGGAACAGTGACTGCAAGAGGCAGATGAGTTAAATGGGATGGAAAATCTCATTAACAGGTCTTTTCATTAAATTCCTGATTTCTGGTTTCAGAAGATTAAATAAAGCTGGGTTTGGGTAAATTGTTTTGAATGGGTAAAATTATGGGGAGGGTGGGGAGTAAGACAGGAAGGTTGGGTTCAGTTTTAGAATAGTTTTTTGGAGAACTTCAGTAAAACGGATAAAACTCGAAGAAAATCCATGGCTGTTTAAATTTATGTGGTTTCCTCCCACTCAGCCCCTGCCACCTGGTCCTAAATAACGTTTCTCTTCAATTTTGTTGTGCTGTGATGGGAAAGTGTCTGGTTGCCAAAAGAGCAGATATTGTAATACAGACACAAAGCACTGTGAGAGGCTTGCAGCTCACCAACCTTTTCACTTTTAAATCCACAGTCAAGTGGGCTCTCTCTGCCCTCACTTCACCAGGTATTTTTTTTGCCATTTATTACTGCCTTTTTAAAATATATGTTCTGAAATTCAGGTGTGTATATAATGGGGATGATATACAGATGTACTCGGGAGTGAATGTGAGCCATCTGTCAAAAACAAAAGCTAAATTCTGGGTAATAAAAGGCACCAAAAGATTGATATTTCACATTAAAGGGAGACCTGAAAAAAAAGCAATTTTGTTTATGGGCAAACCTGTGTCTGGGACATTTTTCATGTCATATAAAGATGGAAATCTCACCTTATGGCTATAGATTGCTGCTATATTTCAGGCTCCACAGTTGTGGACAGATATGCAAGTGCTTCTACGTTAAGAGAGATAATTCCCCACATGTTTCTGATGGCAGCGAGTCCCTTTGAACCCGTCTCTGCTGCTTCCCAAAGGTGTAACATTTCCCACTGGCTGCCCTTGGTCTCTCTGGTGAAACACATCTTTCCAGTAATTTGGTTGGTATGTGAAGCTTTTTTGCAGCTTTCAGCTGATTTCCAAGCAGTTCTGGGTATCTCTGGTTGCCCAGAGAAGCTGTGGCTGCCCCTGGATCCCTGGAAGTGTCCAGGTTGGAGCACCCTGGGCTGGTGGAAGGTGTCCCTGCCCATGGCAGGGGTGGCACTGGATGGGCTTTGAGGTCCCTTCCCACCCAAACCAGCCTGGGAGTCCATGAGCTGTCCTGTCTGACCTGCAGTGCTGGTTTGTACATTGGACACTGGGGTTTTATTTAATGGAAACTGTTTTACACCAGGTTTAATATTTGCTCGTTCTATGCCTGGTTTGAGGCTGCTCTTGCTCTCCATGTGCTGTGGGGCAGCACAGGGTGGTGCCTCAGCAGCATCATGTGGGTAGTGCAGTGAGGTGGATCCTGCTCCTCCTTGGGGAATCTTCCTCCTGGTAACACCCCTGAGCTTGTGGGTGCAGCCCTGGCCTAGTTTGGGCTGTCAATCTCTTACACAAGCAAAAGGTGATGCAAACTGCCTGGCTGTGCCTCTCCCAGTCTCCTGCTCCCTCCTGCTACACAGGATTGGATTTGCCTGCCTTGATCACAGGGGAAATTCCCAAGGGAGAAGAAAACCTGCCAGAGCAGCCAGGGGACTGGGACTTGCAAAGTAAATATTCACAGTGCTAAATCTGAAAGGAAAAGCCTGATTTGCAAGGAGGGTGGTTTGGAAATGCTGATTTTAGGAGCTCTCTGGATGTGGGGAGGGTAGGGAGGAGGCTGCAGCTGGTCTGTGCTTCCCATTCCAGTCACAGCCAGTCCTTCTTCCTGAGAGCCTCCAGAGTGTGCCAGTGTGCTGCCAGGAGCTGCTATGCCCTGCTGCCCTCAGGCCTGGGCACAGAAAATCACCTCTTTTAGGAAAACCGAGGCCTCTGCTCCCTGAAGGTGCAAAGCACCGACACACACACGGAGCAGTCTCTGGGGAGCACAGTCACCTTTCTGTTTTCCATGTGCCTCCCAGCACAGCAAAACAGGGGCTCTCAGGCAAAGAATCAGGGAGTGAAAAGACACCAGTTCCTGCTGGAAGGAAGTCCCCACAGCTGTGGGTGTCCCTGCAGCTCCAGTTCTGGCACTGTGCACCTAAAGATGGGCCTCCTTCCCCTTCAGGTGACTCCCCATCGCTCGAGTCATCAGCCCCAGGCCATGGAACCCCAGCATGGTTTGGGTTGGAAGGGACCTCAGAGCCCATCCAGTCCCACACCCTGGAATTTGGGGAAATGTTTGCAGATTGGAGCTGCAGAGGCAATAAAGGGAGGTCAGCCCCTGGGCCCTTTATCTTGCAGGTACAAGGAGCAGTGTTGTGGTGTCCAGAGTTCAACAGGCTCATGGTCCAGGCTCACAGCTCTGCACTGCTTTTATGTCTTTTTCCCTCCTTTTTTTATCTTTTTTTCCTCTTTGTCCCCCTCTTTTTTTCTCTTTTTTTTTCCCCTCCTTATTTTCTTATTTCCCTTTTTTCTTTCTTTTCTTTCTTTTCTCTTTTTTCCCTTTTTTCTTTTTTTTTTCCCTTTATTTCCTCCCTCTCTTTTCCCCTGTTTTCCTCTGTGCCTTGGAATTGAAGGCAAACAGGTGAAATCTGGTTTGTTGAAGAAGTTTTCAGAGATACATTTCATGCCCTCAATTTTTCACCAAACGGAACAATCCCAGACTCTTCAGGCTGGGAAAACAACTCACCACAATAAAGTCCTGCAGTGCTTTTCTAATCAGGAGTCAGTGTTAGTTCAGGACCATAACTGTCCTAGAGGACTAAATCACATTTTCACTACAGCTAAGCATGTATTTAGCAAGTGAATTTTAAATCTGTATCTGCAGTGCCTTCTCTGTCAGAATCTTTCTCCCCCAGCTCTGTAAGAAATGAGAGCTGGGATGGCTGTGGAGGAGCTCCAGTGGCAGCTGTAGCTCAGCTCCCATTTGCATGCCCGTGGGTGTTTTCCTTCACTAGGAATCCTTTTTCAAAGCCTTTTCTGAACTGAAAATTGAAAAAAAAAAATATAAAAATAGATGAGACAAGAGCACATCTCCTTTGTGCAGCGGGTGCTTTCACAGCCTGGTCGTTCCACACATAAAACACTCCATTGGCTCCCTGATGCCACCGTCTGTGCTCGGTCCAAAATACTCACAAATACCATATGTCTAAACCATGAATTGTCTCCTTTAACTTAAAATGTACAAACCCTGGCAAGGTGAGGGCAGGTCTGGCATCCAGATCCTCGTGGGAGGGTCCGGTGGGCATTTTGTGGCAGAAAGAGAGAGTTTCTTCTCCCTTTTCACAGTTTGCCCAGAGGCCACCAACGTGGCATGAGAAAAATGGGTGAGGCTCCAGCTTGAGCAGTTGTGTGCTGTTAATCCTTGATACCTCTTTGAACACTTTAGTCCAGTAACAACCTCCAGGGATGTGACCAACATTTCAAAAGTGTAATTCTGCTGCACATGGAAATACTTGAAATGTCGAGGTTTTTTTTGATTAAAGGATTTTCTTGCCTGTGCTTTGGGATAGGTGGGAATGAACTTTTCCCATGAACCAGTTTTGGATCATAGAAGATTCTCTCAGAGAAATTCTGATTTACTGGGAGGGTGGGGAGGCCCTGGCACAGGTTGCCCAGAGAAGCTGTGGCTGCCCCTGGATCCCTGGAAGTGTCCAAGGACAGGTTGGAGCCACCTGGGCCAGTGGAAGGTGTCCCTGCCCATGGCAGGGATGGCACTGGATGGGCTTTAAGGTCCTTCCAGCCCAAACCATTCCATGATTCCCTCGATGTTTCCTGGTGGTCCTAAGGGAGTTGTGGTGCAGTCAATGCACCTTGTGAAGTTGCCAAAGCCTTTGTGCTTCTGCACACCCTTCTCTTTAAAAAAAAAGACAAACCTAAACCCCCACAATTTTTATGAAGTAGGTAGAGAAGGAAAACATTGAATTAAAAGTTCTGCTCAAACCGTTTTCCAACTCCATTTCATAACTGTTTCTAATGTTAAATCACTGTGCTCCTGGCTTGTCGTTATTATTTACAGGAGAAGATAAAAAAGGAGTAATAAAACCTTGTGGTTCCTTTTTTTTTTTTTCTTTTAATGAAATGAATGTCTGACAGGTTCCTGCAGCTATGAGAAAGGATGGGGGGGAGCAGTGCTGTGCAAAGCACGTGAGAATTGCAGCTCACTGCACAACAAGTGTTTTATAAATAGTTTTGTACAAGACGTGAGAAGGAGAAGTTGGGGCTGGAGTTGGGACTTCCTTGTGTAGCTGAACCAAGGAGAATGAGAGACCTCCTGTGAGGAAGGAGAGTTTTTGTGTTTTAGTTGGGTAGAGGATGGGATATGAACATGGGCCAGGGTGTGCCCAGGTGGGCAGGGAGGGCTGGTATCAAAACAGTGTGGGCACAGCCCCAGGGCAGGGACTGTCCCTGTGCTGGCACTGCTGGGGCACCTCCAGGGCTGGGGACAATTCTGGGACCCTCAAAGAGAGACACTGAGGG